>WNWK01015151.1:0-48818 GCA_009830355.1 Cherax destructor
GCTGGATGCCCAAAAAAACGCCAGCAGTTTCTCCCTGTTGGGGGTGTGGGGTCACCTTTGAACCTATAACGTTGACCTGCAATGTAGAAAAAAGGGGGGGTTGGGGGGTAAAACGTTAAATGAGCTATTTTAAAAAGGGAAAAACGTCTTCGCTTTTTGGGGGGGGGAGGAAAAAAGTAAAAACCCTTTTAAAGGGTAGGGAGTTCTTGGAGCTCAAGCTCCCCCAAAAAATGTCATCACCACGTGGGGGGAAATTCCGTTGGACAATGGTGGGGGAAAAAAAAAACCCCGGGACCACTAAAAAAAATTAAAAGAGAATGATGCTTGTCAATAGTGATAGGAATAGTATCTATGGTCGAAAAAAGGGGGGAAACCCCCAAAAAACGGCCAGCTTTTTTGGACCGTGATGATGGGTGCCGCTCTTCAGGTGTAAAAGGGGGGAATATCTTTACCTACATGGCGTAGGAAATTTTACCAATACTATGATCGGAAAGATAGGTAGTTGGAGTAGTGGGTCTTAGAGAAAAAAACTTTGTCCTTTGGGTTTTTTTGGGGAAACAAAGTGTTTAAGGGGAGTGCGCGACGTGCTGGTCGCTTCTGAGATGAACGAGAAGGAAGTGTCAAATGTCATTAAGGGTCTTTCGTTTGGAGGGGGGAAAAGGGGTCCCCCCGATGGGAGACGGGCGACCCCCCAAAAAAATTCCGCACCGTCGGGGAAAAAAGCCAGAATCAAGGTCAAAAGAAAGAAAAAAAGGTCAGATATGTCAAAGGGCCAGTCGGAACCCTGGTACCTGGCAGGTGACAAACCCGGGCCCCCAAAAAAGGGGAGGGGGGGTATTAGAAACCCCCGGAAGATTTCCCCCTTTTTAAAAGGGGGGCGGGGTCAGTACTGGGTGCGGTATCAGGAAGGGGCCCGGGGGGGGGTTTCCCCGGGGGGTTAGGGCATCCATGGTTAGGTTCACGGGCTGGGCATCCATGGTTAGGTTTCTTCTTTTTTTTTGGTTTTAAGAAAAAAAAAGAAAGAAAAAAAAAAAAAAATAAAAAAAAAAAAAAAAGGGGAACGTGGAAGAATAGCCCCCAAAGGGAAAGAAAGGGCGTAAATCACCCTCCCCAAAGGACCTCAACACCGCAAGTAGGGCAGATGCTCCCCTGGAACCCGTGCCATCCCCCACCCTTTCCCAGTAAACCAGCGACCCGGGGGGTAGAAACCCCTCATATCTATCGAGCTACCCCCCGGGAAAAAAGGGCACCCCGGGTATCTGCCACAAAGCATACCCCCTTTGGGGGGCCCCCCCCCTGGAATCCGAAGGTGGCCTCTAGAATACACCCGTCCCCCCAAAAATCCCCAAAAAACAACTCCCTGGGAGACCGGGGAGGAGGGGCCCCGGGGGCCCCGTTTCCCCGGGCCCCAAAATACACCCCGCCAAGAACCTCAAGGGAAAAAGGGGAAAAACCACGGTACCCTTCCCCTACCTAGGAACTAGAATGCCTGTGGGGGGGAAACTCCCGGGGAAAAAGGGGAAAAAGGGAAAAAAGGGAGGGATGGGGGGAGGAGGAGGAGGAGGGGGAAAAGGGGAAAAGGGGGGGATGGGGAAGAGGGGAAAAAGGGGAAGGGGGGGGGTTGGGGGTAATTAGGTTCGGTCCGAGGGAAGCCCAAAGGGGGCCAATTCCTCAGACCGATACCCCTTTTCCACGAAAAGGGGGCCCCAAAAGGGGCCCTGTAGTGAAGTTCTCTATATTCGTCAGATCTGTATTTCGCCTGCCTTGAGAGGCCGTTACTGGTACAGCAGTATTCCACCCCCAGAGAGAAAAAACGTTTAAAAAAAAGGATGGTCATTGGCTTAGCACCCCCTTTTTAAGCTTCTCATTGTCCATCTTATCATTTTCCTAGCAGATGTGATAAGGATATTCTTGTGACCTTGAAAAGTGGGATATATATTAAAAAAAAGGCCATTATTAGCTGATCTAACAGCGCATCAATTTCTCCCCTCCCCCCCGGGAAAACATCCACCTTCCTCCCCTTGGGTCGGTGGGAGCCCCCCCCGTGCCCCTGGGTGGGTGGTCCCCACCCTGCCCACCCCCGGGCAGGGTGTGACCACCCTGCAGCAGGGCATCACCACCGCCCCCCCACGTCAGAATGTGACCACTCCCCCCCACCACGAGCAGGACATTACCAATGCTTTCGGGTTTTTGTGGGTGGTATTCCCCCTGTTGAAACCACTATCTGTAACCACTTTACATTCATGGGGGGATAGGGATCCTAATTCCCCCTTTGGGTCATACCGCCCCCTGGGGGGATACTTATTTGAGCTCAAAGGGTCCAATTCACTGAATTAAAAGCCTCTCATTGGTATGAAGAAAGCTTCCTTGAGGGAACAAACTCGTTCCAAAAAAATTTTTGTGTCAGGGGCCCCCAGCCACCCCAGATGCATCCCGCCCTGCCACAACCCCCCCCCATGGGTGGTCAGCCCTGCCTCTAGCCCCCCCCAAAGGGGGCGTCAGCCCCCCCTCTAGCCCCCCCAAAAAGGGGCGTCAGCCCCGCCTCTGCCATCCCCACGGGCGTGTCGGCCCCCTCAAAAAATCCCCCCCTGGTTGTCAGCCACCCTTTACCCACCCACAGGTGTCAGCCATACTTCTAAACACTCAGAATGTGTCAGCCACCTCAAAAAACCCCCCCCAAAAAAAAAGGGGGTTTTAGCCACTCGTCCGATTTTTCACAAACAACGACAACACTGACTCTCAAAAGTTTCCCCAAACATCTCGGGTCTCACTACTTCAGAACCCTCGGTGTTTGAACCACTCACCCCCTTAAATCCCCAGCTGGAATTACAGAGTAAAATAATAACAAAAAATAATAATATCTTTATTTCTACAAGTACATGTCGGTATACAGTCCCGGACATCAGTGACATACTACTATAAAAAACCCCTTGCTATGCAGGCATTTCGGAAAAATTGGGGGGAAATTTTTTCCCAGGTTTTCGGCCCCCCCCCCGTCGATAACACCCAGGTACTTATTTTACTGATGGTTGAACAGGGACAGTGTGTGAGCTGGGGTGCCCCCGGGGAAAAACCGAAAATGTATATTTTGTATAAAAAACTGAAAAAGGGGTGTACCTTTTTCTTATTTTCCCCAGAGGTGTATATCTAAGTTTTGGGCATCCCCCGGTTTTCGGGTTTTTAAACCGTTCCAGATGGATGGAAAAAAACCAAAAAAAAGGGAAAAACCCAAAAATTTTTTTCCCCCCTAAGAAATAATGGAAATTAAAATTTAAACCGTTTAAAAACCCCCGAATTTTTTGGAAAAAAAAAAATTTTTGGGGGGGCCCTTTAAAAATGTTTTTCATGCACAAATGAATGAACTGAATGTGGACTTTTTTTGAAGACTGATGTTGCTGGATGGGAGAGGGGAAGATGGGAGGGGGGAAAAGCCCCAAAATTTTTTGGAAAGGGGGAAACCCCCTCCAAAAGGGGCTCTGGGGACCAAGTCCTTACCCGGGGGCACTTCCCCATGCCTGCTACACTCCCCCCCTCCCCCACCCCCCTCCCTGCCCCACCCCCCCCCCCTGCCTGCTCCCCCCCCCCTGCCAGCTACACTCCCCGCCCATGCTCCCCCTCCCCACATACATGCTACACTCCCTGCATCCTGCTACACCCCCTGCATACCTTTTTTAAATCCCTGCAAAATCCCCACACCCCCCCATCCCCTTTTCACCCCCCGCATCTGCTCACTCCCTGAAAAACCTGTTTTCACC
The DNA here is from genome assembly GCA_009830355.1 of Cherax destructor. NCBI lineage: Eukaryota > Metazoa > Arthropoda > Malacostraca > Decapoda > Parastacidae > Cherax > Cherax destructor. Next base: position 3,756 of record WNWK01015151.1, read on the forward strand.
CCTGCCCTACATGCTACACTCCCTGCATCCCCCGCACTCCCTGAAAACCCGCTACCCCCCCATACCTGTTCCCTCCCTGCATCAGCTCACCCCCTGCCCTTTTTAACCCCCCGCATACACTACACCCCCTGCACCCCCCGTTACACCCCCTCCCCACATGCTACACTCCCCGCATACCTGTTTTCACTCCCTGCATACATGCTACACCCCCTGCATACATGTTACACCCCCCGCATTCATGCTACACTCCCCATACCTGTTACCTCCCCGCAAAATGCTACACCCCCTGAAACCCCTGCTACACTCCCTGCCCTACCTGCTCACTCCCTGCATTCCCTGCTACACCCCCTGCTCCCCCTTTTCCCCCCCTGCATGCCTGCTCACCCCCCCATGCCTGCTCCTCCCCGCATGCATGCTACACCCCCCCGCATGCCTGCTCCTCCCCTGCATGCTCCTCCCCGCATGCATGCTCCCCTTTTCCCCGCATGCATGCTCCCCCCCCATGCATGCTACACCCCCCTGCCTTTTCCTCTTAAACTCCATCGTTTTTCTCACTTTTTACTATCATATTTTTTTATTATTTCTTCATTTCTACAGTGTTTCTCACTTTCCCCCAAAAGGGGCCCAAAACTTTTTTTGGGGGCCCCTGGAACCCCTTTTTAGTAGTCACAAAAAATAATCAAGGCCCAAAAACAATGGTTTTTAATAAATGTTTTGTATAAACTCCTGGGGTGATGTTCACTCAAGCGTAAAAATGCTAGACTGGGGGGACAATGTGCGTGGGTGGCGGGCCTCGGCCTTTGTATGTGCGCGGCACTGGTGGACAGGTCCCTACGGTCGGCGAAAACTAAAACAAATCGGCAAAAAAAAGAAAATTTTTCCCCCAAAAAAATCGGCGAAAAAACCCAAAAAGGGGGGAAAAATGGGACAAACGAAAACCAAGGGATGACTGTAAAACCCCTCGGGGGCTGGGGGGGTAAATTTTTAAAAAAAACATACACAATTTTTAAATAACATTGCCCCCCAAAAAAATAAAACATTAATACTATTTGCCCATAGCTTACTAGTAACTTTCCCCAAAAAAATACATTTTTTTAAAAATAAAAGACGCATTTTTATAAACAGGATAGGCTAAAAAAATTTTAGGGCCAGTACTTACCGAGATATAAGCCCTACAAGTTGGTGCTGGATGCTCACCTGACGGCAACAACAAGTCCTGCCGCTTGCAGAAGTAATGCCGATATACTTTTTTTTCTAGTTTTATTTTATTTTATACAATTTTTATGTTCTGGTAATTACAATTTATAATAGTTCTTGTGATTTCATAGCCAATCTTTGTTCTAACACTAATATTAGGTACTGAAATAGTACTCAAATAGTCACAATGACACCAACAGGTGAACAATTTCACCTGCCTTGGTCATTACTATTGTCTATAAATATATACAAAGTATTTATAGGTCCCAGCAATGTTTTAGACATCCTGGAGTATATATGAAACTCCTTGAAGAATGGTGTTATGACAATTGTCAGATAACTACTGATAAGACAGTGACATTGATGAATGAATGTGTGCCAGGAACCCTTGCTTTGTTTTCACTGTCTGTATCTGTCTATCTATCTATTTGTCTATCTATCTATCTGTCTATCTGTGTATCTATCTATCTATCTATCTGTCTGTCTATCTGTCTATCTATCTGTTTGTCTATCTATCTGTCTATCTGTTTATCTATCTGTCTATCTGTCTATCTATCTGTCTATCTGTCTGTCTATCTGTCTATCTTTGTTTCTATCTATCTGTCTAGCTCGGCTTATCTGTCTTTGTTTTTGCCTATGTGTGCCTGGAGTATAATATGAAACTCCTTGACTAATGGTGTTATGACAAGTGTCAGATAACACTGACAGCCCAATGACATTGATGAATGAATGTGCGCAGGGAACCCTCGCTTTGTTTTCACTGTATCTGTCTATCTATCTGTCCATCTGTCTATCTGTCTGTGTCTCTGTCTAGCTCTGCTTATCTGTCTTTCTGTCTGCCTGTGTGTGCCTGGAGTATATGAAACTCCTTGAAGAATGGTGTTATGACAAGTGTCAGATAACACTGACAGCCCAATGACATTGATGAATGGGAGCAGGGAACCCTCTCCTTGTTTCCACTGTCTATCTGTCTGTCTGTCTAGCTCTGCTTATCTGTCTTTCCGTCTGCCTGTGTGTGTATCTTTCCGTCTGCCTGTGTGTGTGTCTTTCCGTCTGCTTGTCTCAGTCTGAGTGCGGCTCGTAAGCCAACAGGTATTATACGCGATGCAGAAGTGACAATGTGACAATGCGTATTACTTGCCAGTCATGTGTATTATGTCTTATATATACAAGTATTGTATAGGACTTTGCCTGGATTTTTTAGGTTATCCTAAATAATTTACACTATGTATAATAACTGTACTTATGTGTACATGTGAGAGAGATATTACAGATATATATAGATAGACAGATATAGACAGATACAGAGATATAGGACAGATAGATATAGACAGATATAGACAGAGATATAGACAGATATAGACAGAGATATAGACAGATATAGACACAGAGACAGCCAGAGACAGCCAAAGCCAGCCTGCCGAATATATAAGAACGTAAAAAAGAAGGAACACTGCTGAAGGCCTACTGGCCCATGCAAGGCAAGTCCATGTCACCCCCAGCTTAGACCAATGACCCACCTAGTCAGGTCACATCCTCTGAAGGAAGGAGCACAGTATCAGACCACAAGCTAGTCAGGTCCAACTCACACCCACCCACAGCCACTCATGTATTTATCGAACCTATTTTTACTTTCCTCTTATAAGGGGAGTGTTAATGCGACATGACATCAGTGAATCCATGGTGTTTGCCACATTATTTGCTCCAGCTGGCACTCAATTGAACTAGTGCTCCCACAAGGTACTAAGTGGTCCCAGATTTTTTAATACTGCGCACACTGAGGCGCAGACCCATTCTCTCATGTCTAGGCGACTCAGGCCAATTGCACTAAATTTGAAGGAATGAAAAATAAAACGTTGATCTACGTTCGGAGCAGTACGCGTACAAACGTATATCTACGTTTGGACAGTTTAAGGGTTAAAGGCCTTATGCCTACTATGTAAATTAATGCTAGAGTGGTGAGTAATTATTGTGGTTTCATTCACAGTCCTCTGTGTCCGCTCGGATCATTGGATTCAAGGCTGAGTGGGGGTCCGGCGTACTCACCAATTGAGAAACAGAGTAACTCCATCAATTCTACACTACACCAGTAGTACCTCAGTACACACTAGAAACATCAGGCAACTGGACGTCACTAGGGGACAACTTTCAACTGAGTCCCTGACATCATTTGTGACATTGTGGAAGTTTGGAAAACTGTTGGATTTGTGGAAAACATCGAGGCAACAACAACAACAATACCACCACCACGGAGTCATCACAGGGATTCATTGCTTCAGTGTTAAGACCACAGCTGTAAATATTTAGCTTTGAATCTTATATATATTTTTTTTTTTTCATTTTTCATTTTTCTTAATATAGGATTATTATAATCATATTTACGTATTTATTATTTAAATTTCATTCTATTAAAATAAAGTGTTTATTTTTCTGGTTATTAGTCTTTTTCTATTATACTTTTCCTGAGAAGATTGGCAACAACCTTCACATTATTTCTTATGGGAAATAAGGCTTCGGATTACGAAAGATTCAGATTAAGTAATAGCTCCTGGAATGGATTAATTACGTTAACCGGGGTTCCACTGTAGACTGCAAAGTCGCTGTTTTAAACCAAAAACACGGTAAGAGTTTTTTTTTCCTCATTATGCACTGTGATGCAGGAATTTTTTTATACTGCGCACACTGACCGCACAGACCCATTCTATCACATCTAGGCCTAACAGCATGTTTCTGCTTGATTTGATGGCGCTAGAATTTAGGCGTACTAGTATGTCAATAACCCCAGGGCGTAAGCCGTACTAGTACAACCAAAATCCCGAAAGGGTTAATTTGTACCTGCATGCCAGCACAGTGTGTAAGTACAGTGGACCCCCAGATTTTGTCAATAATTCGTTCCAGAATGCTGTTCAAGTGCTGTTACCGAACGAATTTGTTCCCATAAGGAATAATGTAAATTAAATTAGTCCTTTTAGACCCCCAAAAATACATATACAAGAGCACTTAAAAAAATACACTTACATAATTGTTCGAGTTGGAAGCAGTACGAAATCTGGGGTCCACTGTATATTTAGGTACAGGTACACATAAATATAATTATCAGAGTACAGTGGTCCCTACGTTTTCGGCATCTCCAAAACTCGCCCTTTTATGTAAGTGTATTTTCGTAAGTGCTTTTGCAAGTGTATTTTTGGGGGTCTGAAATAGACTAATCTACATGACATTATTTCTTAAGGAAGTAAATTCGTTCGGTAATGGCACTTGAGCAGCATTCTGGAAAGAATTTTCGGCGAAAACCAAGGGTCCACTGTACTTTTATAATATGCAATAACTTTAAAACTCTTGAAATTTTGGAAAATTTCCAGACATAATAGAGAGATGTGCTCACGGAGAATGTAAACAAACCGGGTGGGGAGCGTCGTACAGTGGTACCCCGACTTACGATATTTTTTCATTCCAGAATGCTGTTCAAGTGGCATTACCAAACGAATTTATCTCCATAAGAAATGATGTAAAATGGACTAGTCCTTTTAGACCCCCAAAATTACACTTACAAAAGCATTTAAAAAAATAAACTTACATAAAAGGGTGTGTTTGGGGACCATCGTAAGTTGGGGTACCACTGTATTTGAAAGACCGCTCGCCATATAGCAAATTTTGGTAATACAGTTGACCCCCGGTGTTCGTCATGCTCCAAACTCGCCCTTTTATGTAAGTGTATTTTTTTATATGCTTTTGTAAGTGTATTTTTGGGGGTCTAAAAGGACTAGTCTACTTTACATTATTCCTTATGGGAATAAATTCTTTGGTAATGGCACTTGAACAGCATTCTGGAACGAAAAAATAACAAAAACCGGGGGGTCCACTGTAATTTGAAATTGCTGTATTAGCGGAATGCTGTAAAGTGGGGCCCTACTGTATTTAACATGTTTTTATGTTATTTAGTATATTGTTTATTATGTCATATTAGATCAATTCTGATAGGTAAATAAGCCGTAGTAGTGATATTAGCGTAATAATAAAGCATATTCCTGTGCATCACGAGGCTGAGCTCATGACAACCAACAGTGGCTTCAAAGCCACTTTATCTTTTATGGCCAATGTACTTTGTATGTGCTTTACACAAGAAGCATACAATACAAATACAAATACAAATTTTAATTTCCTTGCAAGTTTACATTGAGATTATGTAATTACAATAATGAGTTGCAGTGCAAAGAGAGCCACTATCATGCCATGGCATTATGGGCAGACTAAATTTAATGACTTACAAACTACTTAATACTATAGAAATTGATCATAGCTTGTTTAAGTTGTACATCTGTTTTTATTTATAGCAGACAGTAAATTTACTCAAATTATAATTTGGGGATATTACATTGGGACAAGTTGAAAGTATTTTGTAGGTTGTTTATATCAATAGTAAATATTTAAATTATACACACACAACCCGCACATATAAAAGAGAGGAGCTTACGACGACGTTTCGGCCTGACTTGGACCGAAGTCGGGCCGAAACGTCGTCGTAAGCTCCTCTCTTTTATATGTGCGGGTTGTGTGTGTATTGTTCCAGTCACGGTATTGTGCCTTTTTTGTTATTTAAATTATATTATGGGAAAATAACACTGAGCGTTGTTGAAAGTAATTTACAGTATGAGAATGCTACAATTGGGTGTAAGGCAGTATTGTTTTGGGCAGGTATTTATACTACAATGTAGTATTAAGTAATGTATGAACTTTCGGTATCTAATTTTGAAGTTTTAAGATTTAGGCAATTGGGAGATTTTTGGTAAAGTTAAGTATTAAGTATTTAGTTTAGGGTGATTAGGTGGTTTTTGAGAAGAGTCTTAAATTGATGTTCAGAATGGGTTACTTTAGTATTTACCGGTAATGAATTACAAATTTTGGGGCCCTTTATGTGAAAAGAGTTTTTACACAGTTTGATATGGACACGGGGTATATCAAAAAGTGATCTGTGTCTTGTGTTATGGTCATGTGTCCTGTTAAGGTTGGTGAGGAGAAGTTTGAGTGGAGGGTTTATGTTTGAGTGTAGTGTTCTATGTATGCAGTAGGCACAAGAATAAGTATGGATGTTCTTTACAGTGAATAGTTTTAGACTTTTGAATATTGGTGGAGTATGCTGTCTGGAGTGGGAATTTGTTATTATTCTGACTGTAGCCTTCTGCTAGGTTATTAGTGGTCTTAGGTGATTGAATGTTGTTGATCCCCATGCACAAATTCCATAGGTGAGATAAGGGTAGATGAGTGAATGATACAGTGCAAGGAGAGCTGATTGTGGAACATAGTACCGTATCTTTGATAGTATGCCTACTGTCTTAGAGATTTTCTTGGAAATTTGTTATAAATGTGTCTGGAATTTGAGTCTACTCTCAAGGTAGATTCCTTGAATTTTCCTTCTGTGAGTTTTGTGATGGGTGATCCGTTTAGCGTTATGTTAAGTGGAACATTTGTAGCTCTGTTTCCAAACTGAATGAAATAGGTTTTGTCAGTATTGAGAGTAAGCTTATTAGTCATCATCCAGGTAGATATTTTCTGCAATTCAGCATTAACAGTGTTGGCCAGTATGACTGGGTTTGGGTGAAAGAAGATGTATGTAGTGTCATCTGCAAATAATATGGGTTTCAGCAGTTGTGATGCATTCGGTAGGTCATTAATGTAAATGAGAAAAAGGAGTGGGCCAAGGACACTTCCTTGGCTTCTGTTACTAAGGTGTGACTTTAGATAGTTGAGGGAGTGCCCTCTTATACCATAGTGTTAATTTAATGTGCAGCAAATCATGGTCGACTGTATCAAAAGCTTTACATAAATCAATGAAGATTCCCAGCAGGACTTCTTTCTTCTCGAGAGTGGTGTATATTAGTTCTAGCATGTGTATAATAGCATCATTTTAGCTTTTATTAGTCCTGAATCCAAACTGACAGGGGTTGAGTATGTTGTGTGGGACAAGGTAGGAATAGTTCTTTTATTCGTTGGAACCATGGCTAGGGCTAAAAGTACTAAGCTGGTTATAACAATAAATGAAAAAGCAGCAAGTAGCACCACCAAACAATAGCAGCAGGTTGGTGTGGCGACCCTGGAAATTTGAAATCATGGTAGCCGAAATTAGTGCTGAATAACTGATGGAGCCGCATGACTGATTGCCGGATTTGTGATGGCGGACCTGTATTACATAAACTGAAGAACTTATGGGAAAAATAGTGCTATGTTCAGGGAGCCCCAAAAAGCCAAACTTTTTTTTTATACCTCCAGATCTTACAAAAAATAAAAGTGAATATGTAATTGTTGTTCATTGTTGTGATGTATTATGTTAACATGTTTTTACTGCTTAAGACTACAAATGCAACAGAAATAATAGTATTTCTTACCTTACCCCTTTCGGGGTCGGTGCCATACTAGTACATTTTACGAGCAGGGGTTGGTGCCGTACTAGTACGCCCAAATTCTAGCGCCCTCAATTTAAGCAGAAAACGTCTGGTAGGCATACATATGAAAGAATGGGTCTGTGTGGTCAGTGTGAGCAGTATAAAAAAAATCCTGCAGCACACACTGCATAATGAGAAATAAAAAAACTCTGACCGTTTTTTTCGATTAAAACAGCGACTTTACAGTCGATTTTCGTATGGTATTTATTGATGTATTCTCGTTTTCTTGGTCTCATTTGATAGAATGGAAGATATATTACATAAATAGAGATGATTTTGATTGGTATGACAATGACAAGTACCTTGAAATTGAGCTCAAAGTAGCGAAAATGTTCGATTTTTGACGATGTTCAAGAGTAAACAAATCACACCATGCGTCCAATACACTTCAACTGGCGAGTCTTATATTCATGCACAAGTGCTCTGATATTATTTATACCATTTTTACAATGATGCAGTTGTATACATAACAGTAAATCTTCTATTTTTGTGTGAGAATAAAAATTCAAAATGGAAAGCAAAAGTAATGGAACAGGGGCCTGGAGACGTGGCTAATGAACAGAGAACATGTTATTTTAGTGCCAGGAATGTCCGCCTTGTTTACTCTGGACCCTATTTTAAAATTGACATCGTTTGAAATTTGTGTGAAATTGGAAAATTGCCATTTTCTGACCACTATTTTGGGTAGATGAAAATGGTAAATAGGCGGTTTCTTGTACTCAATCGATAGAAGAAATGGAGTTCTAGCGAAATAGCTATAATTTTAGGAGACTGAAACAATGGAATTTGTCGAAAATAGGGCTCAAAGTGGGTGAAATCGCCAATGCGTCAGTGTCATAGATACCGCGAACTTCGCGAAAGCATAATTCCGTTAGTTTTCGATCAAATTTCATAATTTTGGTGGCGTTATGATCGGAAAAAGATTCTCTATCATTTCATAAGATTTTTTTTTTTTTTTTCAAAAAAATTTTCGACCCCAGGAACACATTTCCGAGAAGGCCTGTCGACCCCCAAAGGGTTAATTCTAGGAACTAAAAAGATATCCAAAAACAGAATAGTCAACCTAACAAAACCAGATGAACCCCTCCAACCAACTGATACTGCCAACAAACTTAATGTCTTCTTCTCGACCATAGGAAAAAATCCCAAGCTCAAACACTCAACCAACAGACTACCTCACTGGCAACTACCCAAATACTCTATTTTTATCACCAACTAACCCAACCAAAATCTCCCTCATCAAAACACTGAAGAGCAAGGCAGGAGACCTAAATAACTTACCACCTTTTATGTATAAAAAAGCTTCTCATGTAATGTCACCAATTATTGCAACTCTCTTTAACAAATCAAATGAATCCTCCACCTTCCTATCAATTCTCAAAATAGCGAGGGTCACCCTGATCCACAAAGGAGGTGATCCAACTGACCTGAACAACTACAGGCCAATATCTAACTTACCCCTTCTTTCTAAAATCTTTGAAAAATTAATTCATAAACAAGTCTATTCCTACCTAGTCTCCCTCAATATACAGTGGACCCTAGGTTTTCGTTGAAAATTCATTCCAGAATGCTGTTTGAGTGCCATTACCGAACGAATTTGTTCCCATAAGGACGAATGTAAATTAGATTAGTCGTTTCAGAACCCCAAAAATACACTTACAAAAGCTCTTACAAAAATACATTTACATAATTGTTTGAGTTTGGAGGTGAACGGAAACCAAGGGTCCACTGTACTTAACCCCAGTCAGTTTGGATTCAGGCTGAAAAAAAACATGAATGATGCTATAATACACATGCTAGAGCTAATATACACGGCACTCAAAAAAAAAAAACTCTCCCTTGGAATCTTTATCGATCTATGAAAAGCTTTTGATATGGTTGATCATGACTTGTTGCACCTAAAGTTAACTCATTATGGAATAAGAGGGCACTCTTTCAACTACCTAAAGTCATACCTTAGCAGCAGACACCAGTATGTATACACAAACGGAGCTAACTTTACCACACAACCAGTAACTGTTGGTGTCCCACAAGGTAGTGTCTTTGGCCCACTTCTCTTTCTCATTTACATCAATGATCTACCAAACGCATCTAAACTCCTTAAACCCATACTATTCGCAGATGACACTACTTATGTCTTCTCTCACCCAAATCCACTCATACTAACTAACACTGCAAATGCTGAACTACAAAAAATATCTACCTGGATGACGACAAAAGGCTTACTCAATACAGTGGTCCCTCGACTAACGAACTTAATTCGTTCCAGGAGCTAGTTCTTAACATGAAAAGTTCGTAATTCGAAACCTTATTTCCCATAAGAAATAATGTAAATACAATTAATCCGTTTCCACCCAAAAAACTTCAACAAAAATTCATTTTTTTAAAGAATAAATACTATAGTTTCACATACAGAAAACAATGAGAAATAAATATAAAGCACTAATTATAATGGACAAATGAACAGTTAAATAAGGTTTACCTTTACTGAAGACTCTTGTTGGCGTATGAGAGAGTTTGTTTGGAGAGGACAAAATAGTCCTTCAATATGACAATAATATCAACTCTACAGCTTATTTATTTAGCACAATTCATCTAATATGACATAATAAACAATATTAATAACATAGAAACATGATATAAACTCTAGAATGAATAAAACATGTCATTACGAATCTGGAAGGACTGGTGGAGTGTGTGTTGGTGTTATTGTTGGGTATAAGGACTGGTGGAGTGTGTTGGTGTTGTTGTTGGGTATAAGGAGGAGATGGTGGCAGAGGACGGCACTCTTCTCAGTGTCCCTATAATCTCAAACAACATTGTAGAAGTTAAGTTTTGTGTCGTCATTTTCTATCGATTAATTGCTTAACTTAAGTAAGTAAGTTTATTCAGGAATACACAAATCCAGTTATACATAGATTATCATACATAACAGCATATGTGTAGAAAACCTAGGATAACCCAAAAAAATCAAGACAGAGTGACTTATTTCCATTGCTACACTTTATCACTGGCTGGTGCTATAGCCTTTATCGACTTGTGAAGCTTCTTTGGACCCATGGTGACTTATTTCACAGTGACAATCACTTAACAAACAATAATAATAATAATAATAATAATAATATAATAATATTTTTATTTGGACATGATACAAAGAATTACATTTGGTTATTGAGATTACATGAGGTGTACATGCCAAAAGCCCCTAGTATGCAGGGCATTTTGGGCAGACTTAAAATTAAACACAACAAAAGTATTGTGAATGTTTGAAAGAGCACGCTGGGTAATGTTCTCTCAAGTGTAAACAACGCTTGACTGACGTCCTGTCTGCCTCACCGCACTTGCGCGGGGCAGGCGGACAGGTGTGGTACGGTTTGCTACACGAGTAAATGTTCGCTACATGAGAAAAATATTTTGCGAAAAAAGCGTTCATTACACGATTTGTTCGCTATATGGAGCGTTCGTTAGTCGGGGTTCCACTGTATAGACAAAACCTACTTCATGCAATTTGGAAAAAGGGCTTCAAATGTACGGCTTAACATAATGATAAATGAATCACCCATTTCTAGACTCACCGAATGTAAATTTCTAGGACTCCACCTTGAGATCAGTCTCAAATTCCAGATGCACATATGGCAAATTTCTAAGAAAGTCTATAAGACAGTAGGCATTCTATCAAAGATACGGTACTAAGTACCGCAATCAACTCTCCTTGCTCTGTACCACTCATTCGTTTACCCCTATCTCACCTATGGAGTCTGTGAATGGGGCTCAACTACAGTAAATCACCTCAGACCTTTAATAAACCAACAAAAAACAGTAGTCTGATTGATAACAAATTCCAACTCAAGACAGCATACACCGCCACTATTCAAGAGTCTTAACTTACTCAATATAGAAAACACCCACACTTTTTATTGTGCTTACTACATACATAGAACACTGCACTCTAATATAAACCCTCCTCTTAAACTCTTCCTTGAAGCTGCAACAGAACAGACAACAATAATACAAGACACAGATCACTCTCTGATAATCCCCGTGTCCATCCCTCCCTATGCAAAAATGCTATGCACATAAAGGGCCCTAAGATTTGGAATTCACTACCAGAGAGCACTAAAGGATCGCTGTCTGCAAATCAGTTCAAGACTCTTCTTAGAAATCACTTACTCACCCAAAGCTAAACAGCTTCCAAGCTGCTTTCAAATTCACCTACATTACCACATACTGTGCTAAGGCTCACAGTGTCACTTACCTAAATCTCAAAACTTCAAAAATAGATGCCCAAAATTCATTACATTACTTAATACTACATTAAAAAAAAAAAAAATCAATACCTACCCTAAACAATATTGCCGTACACTCAATTGTAACATTCTCATACTGTAAACTACTTTCAACAATGCATATTGTAATATTCCCATATTGTAATTTAAATAATTTAACTCTTGATATATACAACCTACATAATACTTTCAACTTGTCCCATTGTAATATTCCCATACTGTAATTTGAGTAAATTTACTGTTTTCTATATATAAAAACAGATGTACAACTTTAACAAACTACGATCTATTTGTCTAGTATTAAGTAGTCTGTAAGCCATTAAATTTAGTCTGCCCATAATGCCAAGGCATGATAGTGGCTCTTTGCACTGCAACTCATTATTGTAATTACACACTGTAAACTAGCTATGTAAATATGAATACCTACAACAAGTCAATCACATTGTAAACTTGCAAAAAAATAAAAATTTGTATTTGTATTAAATTGTGGGTGCTTGTGTTTGTCGATAATTGTAAAGAGAGTGGAGAGGTACGATGTGGCCCTACTGGGCTAAGGTGGATGGTAGAGGTTCTGGTACTCAAGTCGATGGTTGTACTGGGGTGTGCGTAAATTCTGTAATGGATTTCTGGGCTATTTTACCCTGCAGTACATTATACAGCTGACAGTAAGACATCAGCTGCTCTAGCCCTTTGAGGGTCCGTCCCGTAGTTCTATGGCTTTGAAGCCAGGGTCCAAGCCATAGTACTATACCATGAGCTCAACTCACTCAGATAAGCTGTGTGGTAAATTTGGGCCTAGATATGAGAGAATGCATCTACAGTCAACCCCCGGTTCTCGTTATTAATCCGTTCCAGAGGGCCCGTCGAACTCTGATTCTATTTTCCCCATAAGAAATAATGGAAATAAAATTAATCCGTTCCAGACATCCAAAAGTATTAAAATAAAATATTTTTTTACAACATATAGACATTCAATTACACACAATTTTATGAGAAATAAAATAATAATACAATAAAATGTCACTTACATTTATTGAAGAGTTGTTGATGTGTGGAAGACGGGAGGAGGGGAGAGGATGGAGTAGTGTTTGGAAGGGAAATCCCCTTCCATTAACACTGTAGGTGGCAAGTTCTTTTCTGGGGTTACTGTCCTTTTTCTTTTAATGCCAGTAGGACCAGGTTGAGAGTCACTGGAACCCTCTCTAACAAAAAATCTGTCCAGGGAGCTCTGTGTCTGGCGGTTCTTTAAAATGTCCCTAAAATGTGACAAGACATGGTCATTAAACATGTCGCATACACGGCCTGCAACAGCTTGGTTAGGGTGATAATCATCCATAAAACCTTGCACATCAGCCCATTTGGCACAGATCTCCCTAATCCTTGAAGAAGGCACCTTCTTCCATCTCTGTTCCACCTCCTCCTCTGGACCATTTTCCTGAACTGTGGTCTGTTGTTGCTGTTGCTGTTGAAGCTCTTGCAGATCTTCAGTGGTTATCTCTTCATTGTCCTCCTCCACCAACTCTTCCACATCCTCGGTACAAACATCCAACCCCATGGACTTGCCCAGTTCCACAATTTCTTGCACAACAGGCTCAGGCTCAGGGTTCTGAGGCTCAGCCCCAAAACCTTCAAAATCCCTCTCTAGAACACAGTCTGGCCACAATTTTCTCCAGGCAGAGTTCAAAGTCCTGGTAGTCACTCCCTCCCAAGCAGGATACTGAAATTATCTTTCCAAAAGTCTTTTAGGGTCATATTCATGTCTGTGGTCACATCAAAGCACTTTTGAAACATTGCTTTGATGTAGAGTTTTTTAAAGTTGCAAATGACCTGCTGGTCCATGGGCTGAAGGAGAGGAGTGGTATTAGGGGGCAAGAACTTTACTTTGATGAACTTAAAGTCCACAATTTGCTCTGTCAAATCTGGAGGATGACAAGAAGCATTGTCCATTATCAGGAGGCACTTAAGTGGCAAATTATTTTCCTTGAGATATTTCTTCACACTGTGGCCAAACACGTCATTGAACCAATGAAGGAAAATGTCCCTAGTGACCCATGCCTTATTGTTAGATTTCCACATCACACACAAATTAGACTTGACGACACCGCATCTCTTAAACGCTCGGGGATTTTCAGAATGATACACTACTAAAGGCTTCACTTTACAATCACCACTGGCATTGGCACAAATCATAAGAGTTAGCCTGTCTTTCATAGGCTTATGTCCTGGGAGTGCCTTTTCCTCCTGTGTAATGAAGGTCCTGTTTGGCATTTTCTTCCAAAACAGGCCTGTTTCATCACAATTGAACACTTGTTGGGGTTGGAATTGTTCAGCCTCTATGTACCCCACGAATTCATTCACATAATTTTCAGCCACACTTTTGTCAGAACTGGCTGCCTCACCATGCTTCACAACACTATGTATGCCACTTCGCTTCTTAAATCTGTCGAACCAGCCTTTGCTGGTTTTAAATTCATTCACTTCAGCACTCGTTGCAGGCATTTTCTTAACGAGATCATGCAACTGCCTGGCTTTTTCACATATTATCGCCTGCGAAACACTATCTCCTGCTAATTGTTTCTCGTTGATCCACAACAACAACAAAGTTTCCTCTTGTTCCAGCACTTGAGATCTCTGTTTTGTGACCATACTTGCCCCTTTCGCAACAACAGCATCCTTGATTTCCTTTCTCTTGGCCATAATGGAAGAGATAGTTGAATGGGATTTGCCATAGAGCCTGGCCAGCTCAGTGATACCCACTCCACTTTCATATTTTGCTATCATCTCCTTCTTCAATTCTACCGTATTTCTGACATTCTTTACCACAGGCTTGGCACTAGGAGCTTTCTTGGGGCCCATGATGGCTTATTTAGCAGTTGCAAGCACTAAAAACAGTGGAATAATGACAATATACTGGTATGAATGCATGGGTGGTGGTCGCTCGCTTGTAAACAATAGCACACTGACACTGAGTGCCCAGGCGGGCCCAGCTGGGCCACGCGTACGTGTCCGGGACGAATCGCCAACTCCGAGTGGATCAGCTAATACCGAGCCAAAATTCTCATTAAAAAACCGGTCAAACACCGATTTGGACGAACGCCGACGTCGTTGAACACCGGGGTTGACTGTATGTGATAAGTGTGCATCATATAAAACAAATCCTACAGCACACAGTGCATAATGAGAAGAAAAAACTGCGACCGTGTTTTTGGATTAAAACAATGACTTTGTGGTGTATATTCGTGTGTTTTTACGGATGTATTCGCAGTTTCTTGGTCTCATTTGATAGAATGGAAGATATATTACAGAAATAGAGATGATTTTTCACTGGTTTCAGTACTGAAAATGGCTTGAAACTGAGCTCAAATTAGCAGAAATGTTCGATTTTTGCCGATGTTCAAGAGACAAATGACGTCATGCGTGCAATACATGTCAGCTGGTGGGTCTAATGTGCATTCATGAATGTGGTGATATTATTTATACAATTATTACAATATTGCATAACAGTAAATCTTCTATTTTTTGGTGTGAATAAAAATTCATTATGTGAATAAAAAATATAAATGGAATTCATTTGTAGAGCCTGGAAATGTAACTAATAAACAGACGAAATGTTAGTTTAGTGCCAGGAATAACTGCAGTGTTTATTATGGACCCTATTTTGAAACTGGAATATTTTGAACTTTGTGTGAAATTGGCCAAATTACCAATTTCCGATCACTTTACTGGGTAGTTGAAATAGTTGCCTGGGTGATTTCTTGTGCTCAATCGATAAAATAGAAATAATACTGATGAAATAGTTAAGAATTTCGTTGACTGGAATAATGTAATTGGCCTAAAATGGGAGTCAAAGTGGGCAAAATCGCTGACGCAGCAAAATTCGTAAAAGTGCAATTTCATCAATTTTCCACCAAATTTCATATTTCTTGTTTTATTACCTTCAGAAAAAGATTCTCTACCATTTCATAGGAAAAATAACACAAAAACTTTCTGAAAATTCTTGGACCCTGTGGACAAGTTTCAGATCGGGGATCTGGACCCTGAAAGGGCTAGACACCATTTTAGAGCACTGCTTCTAGATTTGTCAGGGTCCACTTCAGTCCAACTTTAAGTCAGTAAAGTCAGTAAGTCAAGTCAGTCAATCAACTCAGTCAAGTCAGTCAGTCAGAAAAGTCAGTAAGTCAGTCAAGTAAGTCAGTCAAGTCAGTCAGTCAAGTAAGTCAGTCAAGTCAGTCAGTCCAGTTAGTCAGTCAGTAAGTCAGTCCAGTCAGTCAGTCAGTCAAGTAAGTCAGAACAGAAAGTCAGTCAGTCAAGCAAGTTAGTCAGATATTCATCACACAAACTCGTATATTTACTTCATTCTTTTTAATTGTACAAACTGATGCTTCATTAAGGCCATAGGCTCTCACTATATCCACCACACGTGAACCAGGGTTATTGATGTACTAGAACGGCTTATGCGCTGGGGTTATTGACGTACTAGTACGCCTAAATTCTAGCGCCCTCAAATCAAGCAGAAAAAGGCTGTTAGGCATAGATGTGATAGAATGGGTCTGTGCGGTCAGTGTGCCCAGTATAAAAAAATTCCTGCACCACACAGTGCATAATGAGGAAAAAAAAAACTCTGACCGTGTTTTTGGTTTAAAACAGCGACTTTGCAATCCATTTTCGTATGGTATTTATTGATCTATTCTCGTTTTCTTGGTCTCATTTGATAGAATGGAAAATATATTACATAAATAGAGATGATTTTGATTGGTTTGACAATGACAAATACCTTGAAATTGTGCTCAAAGTAGCGAAAATGTTCGATTTTTGACGATGTTCACGAGTAAACAAATCACACCATGTGTACAATACACATCAACTGGCGAGTCTAATATTCATGCACAAGTGAGCTGATATTGTTTATACCATTTTTACAATGATGCAGTTGTATACATAACAGTAAATCTTCTATTTTTTTGTGGGAATAAAAATTCAAAAATGATAAGCAAAAGTAACGTAAGAGGGGCCTGGAAACGTGACTAATGAACAGAGAAGATGTTATTTTAGTGCCAGGAATGTCTGCCTTGTTTATTCTGGACCCTATTTTGAAATTGGCATCGTTTGAAATTTGTGTGAAATTGGCCAAATTGCCATTTTCTGACCACTATTTTGGGTAGTTGTAATTGGTAAATAGGCAGTTTCGTGTACTCAATCGATAGAAGAAATGGAGTTCTAGCGAAATAGCTATAATATTAGTAAACTGAAACATTGGAATTTGCCGAAAATAGGGCTCAAAGTGGGCAAAATCACCGATGCGTAAATGTCATGGATACCGCTAACTTCGCGAAAGCATAATTCCTTTAGTTTTCGATCAAATTTCATAATTTTTGTGGCGTTATGATCGGAAAAAGATTCTCTATCATTTCATAAGAAACATTTTTTTTTAAATTATTGGACCCAGAGAACGAGTTTCGGAGAGGGGCCTTGGACCCGGAAAGGGTTAAGCTTGTTTAACCCTTTGGGGGTCCCAAGGCCCTCTCCAAAACTCGTTCTCAGGGTCGCAAATTTTTAGGGAAAAAAAAATGATTTTTTCTCATGAAATGATAATCTTTTTCCGATCATAACGCCACCAAAATTATGAAATTTGATGGAAAACTAACGGAATTATGCTCTCGCGAAGTTAGTGGTATCAATGACATTTATGCATCGGCGATTTCGCCTTCTTTGAGCCCAATTTTCGGCAAATTTCAATGTTTCAGTCCACTAAAATTATAGCTATTTCGCTAGAATTCCATTTGTTCTATCAATTGAGTATAAGAAACTGCCAATTTACCGATTTGAACTACCCAATAAGGTGGTCAGAAATTTGCAATTTGGCCAATTTCACACAAATTTCAAAAGATGCTAATTTCAAAATAGGGTCCAGAATAAACAAGACAGACATTCCTGGCACTAAAATAACATTTTATCTGTTTATTAGTCACGTCTCCAGGCCCCTCTTACATTACTTTTGCTTTCCATTTTTATTCTCACAAAAAATAGAAGATTTACTGTTATGTATACAACTGCATCATTGTAAAAATGGTATAAATAATATCAGCGCACTTGTGCAAGAATATTAGACTACCCAGTTGATGTGTATTGGACGCATGACGTGATTTGTTTACTCTTGAACGTCAGCAAAAATCGAACATTTTTGCTACTTTGCCCTCCATTTCAAGGTACTTGTCATCGTGAAACCAGTCAAAATTATCTCTATTTCTGTAATATATCATCCATAAATACTATACATAAAAAGACTGCAAAGTCGCTGTTTTAAACCAAAAACACGGTCAGATTTTTTTTTTCTCATTATGTACTGTGTGGTGCAGGATTTTTTTATACTGCCCACATTGACCGCACAGACCCATTCTCTCATATCTAGGCCTACCAGCCTGTTTCCACTTGATTTGAGGGTGCTAGAATTCAGGCGTACTAGTACGACAAAAACCCTGGTGCGTAAGCTGTACTAGTATAGCCGAAACCCCGAAAGGGTTAAAGGCCTAGCTCCTGGAACGGATTATGGTCGCTAACCGAGGGTCCACTGTATTTCTATAATATAGCTTCCATTCTATCAAATGAGATAAAAAACATAAAAACATAAAAAACATACGAAAATATGTATACTGCTAAGGGGAGGCTAATGGCTGAGAAGTGAACTCCGTTATTTATCATCCAATTTTTTTCATTTTTGGTGTATGTTAAGAAGCATTTTTCCATCATACATTGCCCAAGTTTCAATAAGATAGCCCAATAAACAACTGAGAAAAAAATATCTAACAAAAATCATATATGGCAAGCCCAAGCCAGGTACTGGAAATAAGTCACTTTTTCTGACTTTTTTGGGGTTATTCTCCATTTCCTATACACACGCTGCTATGTATGATAATCTATGTAACTGTATTTGTGTATACATTCCTGAATAAACTTATACTTCTATTCTGTCGACTGAGTACAAGAAACTACCCATTCACCTATTTCAACTACCCAAAAAGTGGTCAGAAATAGGGCTCTGGTGGCCTGGTGGCTAAAGCTCTCGCTTCACATGGCGAGGGTCTGGGTTCGATTCCCAGCCAGGATAGAAACATTGGGCATGTTTCTTTACACCTGTTGTTTATGTTCACCCATCAGTAAAGTGGGTACCTGGGTATTAGTCGATTAGTATGGGTCGCATCCTGGGACACTGACCTAATTTGCCCGAAATGCTCAGCATAACAAGGGGCTTTCTATATAGTAGATGTCATTGATGTCAGCTAGGCCTGTATACCATGTACATGTACTTGTAGTAAATAAAGATATCATTATTATTATTAAATTGGCAATTTGGCCAATTTCACACAAATTTCAAAAGATGCTAATTTCAAAATAGGGTCCAGAATAAACAAGACAGACATTCCTGGCACTAAAATAACATTTTATCTGTTCATTAGTCACATCTCCAGGCCCCTCTTACATTACTTTTGCTTTTCATTTTGAATTTTTATTCTCACAAAAAAATAGAAGATTTACTGTTATGTATACAACTGCATCATTGTAAAAATGGTATAAATAATATCAGCGCACATGTGCAAGAATATTAGACTACCCAGTTGATGTGTATTGGACGCATGGCGTGATTTGTTTACTCTTGAACATCAGCAAAAATCGAACATTTTCGCTCCGTTTCAAGGTACTTGTCATCGTGAAACCAGTGAAAATTATCTCTATTTCTGTAATATATCATCCATTCTATCGAATGAGACTAAGAAAACGAGTATACAAGCATAAATACTATACGAAAATAGACTGAAAAGTCGCTGTTTTAAACCAAAGACACGGTCAGTTTTTTTTTTCCTCATTATGCACTGTGTGGTGCAGGATTTTTTTTATACTGTGCACACTGACTGCACAGACCCATTCTCTCACATCTAGGCCTACTAGCCTGTTTCCACTTGATTTGAGGGCGCTAGAATTTAGGCATACTAGTACGACGAAAACCCTGGTGCGTAAGCCATACTAGTACGGCTGAAACCCTGAAAGGGTTAATATCTTTATTTTCTTTGTAACTCTAAGACTTAACCCTTTGACTGTCGGAGGCCCCATTCTGAAACTGTCATTCTATGTCGCAAAATTTTGAAAAAAAAAAAATTATTTTTTCTTATGAAATGATAGAGAATCTTTTCCCGATGGTATTGACACCAAAAGTACAAAATTTGATGGAAAAGTTATGGAATTATGCTCTCACGAAGTTAGCGATGTTGGCGATATATATGCATCAGCGATTTCGCCAACTTTGAGCCCTATTTTCAGCCAATTCCATTGTTACAGTCGACCAAACTCATACTATTTCTTTAGAACTCCATTTGTTCTATCGATTGAGTACAAGAAACCACCAATTTACCAATTTCAACTACCCAATAAAGTGGTCAGAAATTGGCAATTTGGCCAATTTCATGCAAAATAAAAAAGATGTCAATTTCAAAATAGGGTCCAGAATAAACAATGCAGACATTCCTGGCACTAAAATAACATTTTCTCTGTTCATTAGTCACGTCTTTAGGACTCTTGCTTCCTATTTTTATTTTTTATTCACACAAAAAATAGAAGATTTACTGTTATGCAGACTACTATATTATTGTAAAAATGATATAAATAATATCAGTGCACTTGTTTAAGAATATTAGACTCACTAGTTGACGTGTATTGGACGAATGGCATGATTTGTGTACTCTTGAACATCGGCAAAAATCGAATATTTCTGCTACTTTGAGCTCAATTTCAAGGTCATTTTCATCATGAAACTAATAAAAATCATCTCTATTTCTGTAATATGTTTTATATTCTATCAAATTAAACCATGAAAAAGAGAATACACCCATAAATACTATATGAAAATACACCTAAAATTCGGTGTTTTAATCCAAAAACAAGGTCGGAGTTTTTTTTTCTCATTATGCACTGCGTGCTGCAGGATTATTTTTTATACAGCGCACACTGACCACACAGACCCATTCTCTCATATGTGGGCCTACCAGCTTTCTCCCGCTTGATTTGAAGCCGGTAGAATTTTTGAGTATACAGTGGACCCCGAGTAATGAACACCCCTAAAATCATACAATTATGTAAGTATAATATTGTAAGTGCTTGTGGAAGTGTATTTTTGGGGGTCTGAAATAGACTAACCTATGTGACATTATTCCTTAACCCTTAAACTGTCCACACG
This sequence comes from Cherax destructor, assembly GCA_009830355.1. Lineage (NCBI taxonomy): Eukaryota > Metazoa > Arthropoda > Malacostraca > Decapoda > Parastacidae > Cherax > Cherax destructor. The sequence continues at coordinate 24,905 of WNWK01015151.1, forward strand.
TAGATCTACGTTCACTCGCGCACTGCTCCGAATATTTTGAAAAAAAAAAAAAATCGTTTTTTTTTTTTTAAATGAAGAGCGCATTTTTATAAACAGGATAGGCTTAAAAAAAAATTTTAGGGCCAGTACTTACCGAGATATAAGCCCGACAAGTTGGTGCTGGATGCTCACCTGACGGCAATATCAAGTCCTGCCGCTTGCAGAAGTATTGCCGATATACTTTTTTTTCTAGTTTTTATTTTAATTTATACAATTTTTATGTTCTGGTAATTACAATTTATAATAGTTCTTGTGATTTCATAGCCAATCTTTGTTCTAACACTAATATTAGGTACTGAAATATTACTCAAATAGTCACAATGACACCAACAGGTGAACAATTTCACCTGCCTTGGTCATTTACTATTGTCTATAAATATATACAAAGTATTTATAGGTCCCAGCAATGTTTTAGACATCCTGGAGTATATATGAAACTCCTTGAAGAATGGTGTTATGACAATTGTCAGATAACTACTGATAAGGCAGTGACATTGATGAATGAATGTGTGCAAGGAACCCTTGCTTTGTTTTCACTCTCTGTATCTGTCTATCTATCTATCTGTCTATCTGTCTATCTATCTATCTGTCTATCTATCTATCTGTCTATCTGTCTGTCTATCTATCTGTCTGTCTATATATCTGTCTGTCTATCTATCTGTCTATCTGTGTTTCTATTTATCTGTCTAGCTCGGCTTATCTGTCTTTGTTTGCCTGCCTATGTGTGCCTGGAGTATAATATGAAACTCCTTGACTAATGGTGTTATGACAAGTGTCAGATAACACTGACAGCCCAATGACATTGGTGAATGAATGTGCGCAGGGAACCCTCACTTTGTTTTCACTGTATCTGTCTATCTATCTGTCCATCTGTCTATCTGTCTGTGTCTCTGTCTAGCTCTGCTTATCTGTCTTTCTGTCTGCCTGTTTGTGCCTGCAGTATATGAAACTCCTTGAAGAATGGTGTTATGACAAGTGTCAGATAACACTGACAGCCCAATGACATTGATGAATGGGAGCAGGGAACCCTCTCCTTGTTTCCACTGTCTATCTGTCTGTCTGTCTAGCTCTGCTTATCTGTCTTTCCGTCTGCCTGTGTGTGTCTTTCCGTCTGCCTGTGTGTGTGTGTGTGTGTCTTTCCATCTGCTTGTCTCAGTCTGAGTGCGGCTCGTAAGCCAACAGGTATTATACGCGATGCAGAAGTGACAATGCGTATTACTTGCTAGTCATGCGTATTATGTTTTATATCTACAAGCATTGTATAGGACTTTGCCTGGAATTTTTGGGTTATCCTAGGTAATTTACACTATGTATAATAACTGTACTTATATGTACATGTGAGAAAGAGAAAGAGATATTACAGATATATATAGATAGACAGAGATATAGACAGATACAGAGATATAGACAGATACAGAGATATAGGACAGATAGATATAGACAGAGATATAGACAGAGATAAAGACAGAGATATAGACAGAGATATAGACAGAGATATAGACAGATATAGACACAGAGACAGCCAGAGACAGCCAAAGCCAGCCTGCCGAATATATAAGAACATAAAAAAAGAAGGAACACTGCAGAAGGCCTACTGGCCCATGCAAGGCAGGTCCATGTCACCCCCCAGCTTAGACCAATGACCCACCTAGTCAGGTCACATCCTCTGAAGGAAGGAGCACAGCATCAGACCTAGTAGCACAAGCTAGTCAGGTCCAACTCGCACCCACCCACAGCAACTCGTGTATTTATCGAACCTATTTTTACTTTCCTCTTATAAGGGGAGTGTTAATGTGACATGACATCAGTGAATCCATGGTGTTTGCCACATTATTTTCTCAAGCTGGCACTCAATTGAACTAGTGCTCCCACAAGGTACTAAGTGGTCCCAGATTTTTTTAATACTGCGCACACTGAGGGCGCAGACCCATTCTCTCATGTCTAGGCATATGACAGGGTGGATAGGAGAGCAATGCAGCAGATGTTGCAAGTGTATGGAATAGTTAATAGGTTACTGAAAGCAGCTAAGAGTTTTTACGAGGATAATGAGGCTCAAGTTAAGGTATATAGGAGAGAGGGAGATTATTTCCCAGAAAAGGTAAGCCTTATACAGGGATGTGTGATCTCACCATAGTTGTTCAATACAGTGGACCCTCGGTTTTCGTTCACCTCCAAACTCAAACAATTATGTAAATGTATTTTTGTAAGAGCTTTTGTAAGTGTATTTTTGGGGCTCCGAAACGACTAATCTAATTTACATTTGTCCTTATGGGAACAAATTCATTCGGTAATGGCACTCAAATAGCATTTTGGAATGAATTTTCAATGAAAACCGAGGGTCCACTGTATATTTATAGATGGGTTTTTAAGAGAAATGAATGCTTGGGTGTTGGCAAGAGGTGTGGGGTTAAAAGATAAAGAATCTAACACAAAATGGGAGTTGTCACAGTTGTTTTTTGCTGATGACACTGTGCTTTTGAGAGATTTTGAAGAGAAGTTGAAGAGGCTTGTGAACGAGTTAGGGAGGATACGTAAAGGCATACGTACGAAAGAGTAAGGTGATGAGGATAAAAAATTTAAGAAATAAAAGACTGGATATCAGACTTGAGGGAGAGAGAGAGTATGGAAGAAGTGAATGTATTCAGATATTTGGGAGTGGGCTTGTGAGCAGATGGGTCTATGAAAGATGATGTAAACCACAGAACTGATGAGGGAAAAAAGGTGAGTGGTGCACTGAGGAGTCTGTGGAGAAAATGTTATCAATGGAAGCAAAGAGGGAAATATATGAGGGTACAGTGTTGCCAATGCTCTTATATGGGTGTGAAGCATGGGTTGTGAATGTTGCAACAAGAAGGCTGGAGGCAATGGAGATGTCACGTCTGAGGGCAATGTGTGGTGTGAATTTTATGCAGAGAACCCATAGCTAGGAGATTAGGAGGAGGTGTGGGGTTACTAAAAGTAATATTCAGAAGGCTGAGGAGATGTTGAGGAGGTTTGGACATTTAGAAAGGATAGAATGAAATAGAATAACTTGGAATGTGTATAACTCTGTAGTGGAAGGAAGGCGGGGTAGGGGTCATCCTAGGAAAGGTTGGAGGGATGGGATAAGGGTAATTTTGTGTGAGAAGGGCTTAGACTTCCAGCAAGCATGTGTGAGCATGTTGGGAGCAAGTGGAAGCAAATATTTTCTATGACTTGACATGCTGTTATAGTGTGAGCAAAATAACATGAAGGCATTCAGGGGAAACTGGTTAGCCTGACTTGAGTCCTGGAGGTGGGAAGTACAGTGTCTGTGCTCTGAAGGGTGAAGATATGTTGCAGTTTCTGAACTGTAGTGTAGGCACACTTTTGGCAAGACAATAATGGAATGATGATGAGTGTTCCTTCTTTTTCGGGTCACCCCGCCTTGGTGGGAGACAGCCAATGTGTTAACAAAATAAAACATTTTTATTTGGCTTATAGAAAAAAACATTATCATTATACTCCTAACAAGTACAGTGGTACCTCAGTTAACGATATTTTTTCGTTCCAGAATGCTGTTCAAATGCCATTACCAAACGAATTTATCCCCATAAGGAATAATGTAAAATAGTCTAGTCCTTTTAGACCCCCAAAAATACACTTACAAAAGCATTTAAAAAAATAAACTTACATAAAAGGGCGAGTTTGGAGACCATCGTTAACCGAGGTACCACTGTATGTTGCTTCTTCACATACAGTGGACCCTCGGTTAACGAATACCCCGGAAATCGTACAATTATGTAAGTATAATTTTTTAATTGCATGTGGAAGTGTATTTTTGGGGGTCTGAAATAGACTAACCTACGTGACATTATTTCTTAAGGACGTAAATTCGTTCGGTAATGGCACTTGAGCAGGCTTCTGGGATGAATTTTTTTCGTTAACCGAGGGTCCACTGTATATTTTGCAGAACATTTCTATGTTAGGTTAGGTCAGGTCAGGTTAGGTCAGGTTCAGTTAGGTCAGGTCAGGTTAGTTTAGGTCACATCAGATTAGGTCATGTCAAGAAAACTAAGACAAAATTGGATTAACAGTCTGCTGCACTAATATAAAATAGGCAGCTACTGCACACATCTGCAATAAAGTACAGTGGACCCCCGAGTTTCGTAAAAACTTCACTCCTGAAGTCTGCTCAAGTGCCATTACGAGCAATTTACTCCTTAAGGAAAAATGTCACGTAGGTTAGTCTATTTCAGACCCCAAAATACTTTTCCACAAGCACTTACAATATTATACTTACATAAATGTACGATTTCCGGGTTTACGAAACTCGGGGGTCCACTGTACAGTGGACCCTCGGTTAACGAATACCCCGGAAATTGTGCAATTATGTAAGTATAATTTTGTAAGTTCTTGTGGAAGTGTATTTTGGGGGTCTGAAATAGACTAACCTACGTGAAATTTTTCCTTAAGGGAGTAAATTCGTTCGGTAATGGCACTTGAGCAGACTTCAGGAGTGAAGTTTTTACGAAACTCGGGGGTCCACTGTAGTTATATTTCTACTGTTCAAGGTGCCATCAATGGTAACCCATTTGATTGTTTGTACAACAGTGCCTTGATGACTGTGTTAACCCTTTTATGGTCCGTGCCGTAGTTCTACAGCTTTGAAGCCAGGGTTCAAAATGTAGAACTACGCCAAAATTTAAGCAGCCTCAAATTTAGCGTGAGAAGGCTGGTAAGCCTACATCTAAGAGAATGGGTCTGCGTGGTCAGTGTGCACAGTAAACAAAAAATCTGGGCACCTGCATTGCACTGTTGGAACACCATCTCAGTACGCTTTGTTCATCATGCCTGGCGGCAAAGAAGATCTCGCTCCCCGGCAAATTCTGACTCTCCTCTTCCCAAGTTATACAGTGGACCCTCCATTTTCGTGTTTAATCCATTCCAGAGGGATCGACTAAAACTGAAATCAATGAAAACTGAAACCATTTTCCCCATAAGAAATAATGTAAATGCAATGAATCCGTTTCAGACACCCAGGAGTATTAACAAAAAATAATTTTTTAGAGATTAAATATAGATTTACATACAGAAAAGAATGACAAATAAATATAAAGCACTAATAACATGTATAAATGAACATTTAACATCACACTTACCTTTATTGGCGACTTTTGTTGGTGTATGGAAGATGGAGAGGAGGAGAGAGGGAGGCGAGTTTATTGTTGGAAGGGAGGGCAAAATGCTTCATTGTGACACTAATATCAGCTCTACGGCTTATTTATCTATCACAATTCATCTAACATGACATAATAAACAATATTAATAACACAGAAACATGATATATACTCTAGAATGAATAAAATATGTCATTATGTATGAGAGAACTGGCAGTAGTGTTATTGTTGTTGGGTTTATAAGGGCCACTGATCATAAGCTGTACATATAGTGGTGGTGGTCTGCGGCAGCAGCAGGCCACCACCACTATTCACACAAACAATGTACATAATTTATAAATAAGAAATATTTACACTTTAATTTATAAATAAGAAATATTTACACTTTAATTTATAAATAAGAAATATTCACACTTATATAAATAAGAAATAAAGTGGTACCCCGACTTACGATATTTTTTCATTCCAGAATGCTGTTCAAGTGCCATTACCAAACGAATTTATCTCCATAAGAAATGATGTAAAATAGACTAGTCCTTTTAGACCCCCAAAATTACACTTACAAAAACATTTAAAAAAATCAACTTACATAAAAGGGTGTGTTTGGGGACCATCGTAAGTCGGGGTACCACTGTATTTACACTTACCTTGGAGGAGATGTTAGCAGAGGGTGGCTCTGGTCTCAGTGCCCCTATATTCCTCAAACAACATTGGAGGAGTTAAGTTTCGTGTCGTCATTTTTTTATCGTTTAATCGCTTAACTTACTTGCTACACTGTTAATACTACACTTTATCGCTGGCTGGTGCTATAGCCTTTATCGACTCCATTTTGATACTTTGCTATGATTTCTTTCTTTAACCCTTAAATGGTCCAAACGTATATATACGTTCACATGCCCAGTGCCCCGAATATTTTGAAAAAAAAAAATTATATAGAAATAAAGAGCACATTTTTTTTAAGTGTTATAGAATAAAAAAAAAATTTGGGTCAGTACTTACCGAGATATGAGGCAGAGAAGTTGGCAATAGATGCTCACCTGACAGCAACAGGAGTCCTGCCGCTTGCAGAATTGTTGCCGATATACCTTTTTTTCTCTTTTTTTATTATTTTTATATATTTTTTGTGATTTTATAGCCAATCTTTGTTCTGACAGCAATATTAGGTACTGAAATTGTACTCAAATAATAATAATAATGATAGTGCATAAAATAATAATAATAATAATGATAGTGAATAATAATAATAATAATAATAGTGCATAATAATAATAATAATAATAATAATAATAATAATAATAATAATAATAATAATAATAATAATAATAAAGTTCCCTTGAAGCATTATGTAAGATTTGTGTCGCTGCCTTATCTCATCTGATCTCCATAATGACTGGTGACATTTGATGAAAGGTGAGCGTAGTCTTATCTCTTCTTATCAGTCCAGTAATTACAGTGATGACATTTGACAAGCTTACACTGCTTCCCTTTATTTGTTACACAAACCTGTCTGTCTGTCTGTATCTGTCTGTCTGTCTGTGTGTGTCTTTCTGTCTGCTTGTCTCAGAGAGTAGCTCATGAACCAAATGGTATTACAGAGATCACAAGCACAGTACAGTGGACCCCCGGCTAACAATCACCCCGGAAATCGTACAATTATGTAAGTATAATATTGTAAAGGCTTGTAGAAGTGTACTTTTGGGGGTTTGAAATAGACTAACCTACGTGATATTATTTCTTAAGGAAGTAAATTCGTTCGGTAATGGCACTTGAGCAGGCTTCTGCAACGAATTTTGATCATTAGCCGGGGGTCCACTGTATAACACTTTGTCTGGATTTTTTTAGTTATCCTAGGTAATTTACACTAGGTATAATTGTATTTACGTATGTGTTCCTGTGAGATAGAGACAGATAGATACAGACAGACAGAGATAGACTGCCAATCAGGTACCCACCTGACCAGCCAGGTGGCCAACCAGCTGCTTGCCAGCCAGGTGGCCAGGCAGGCAGGCAGCCAGCTGGCCTGCCAGCCTGCCGACATCACTTTCCACTTCAAAGGGGAGAGTTAATATGACATGACATCAGTGAATCCTTGGTGTTTGCCGCAGTGTTTGCTCTAGCTGGCACTCAATTTAACTGGTGCTCCCACATGGTACTAAGTGGTCCCAGATTTTTTAATATGGCACACACCGAGTGTTAAAACCCATTCTATGCTGACCAGGCATCTCAGGACAATCGTGCCAAATTTGGAGGCAGGAAAAATAAAACGTAAATATACATTTGGGGCAGTAGCAGTACAGTAGTCCCTCGAATAACGGTCTTAATCCATTCCAGGAGCTAGACCTCAACACGAAAAATTCGTTATTTGAAACCTTATTTCCCATAAGAAATAATGTAAATACAATTAATCCGTTTCCACCCAAAAATTTTCACCAAAAATTCATTTTTTTTTAAAGAATAAATACTATAGTTTTACATACAGAAAACAATTAGAAATAAATATAAAGCACTAATTATAATAGACAAATGAACAGTTAAATAAGTTTTACCTTTATTGAAGACTTGTTGGCATATGAGAGAGTTTGTTTGGAGGCAGGACAAAATTGTCCTTCAATATGACAATAATATCAACTCTACAGCTTATTTATCTAGCACAATTCATCTAATATGACATAATAAACAATATTAATAACATAGAAACATGATATAAACTCTAGAATGAATAAAACATGTCAAGTAGACCGACTGAAACATAATAAATAGCCGTGTCCTGATGAACTTTTTGCAAGGGTTCTTTGCAAGGGTTCTTAACGTAAATGTACCAGTGACAGATATAAAAGAAGCACGATTACTAGGTTCCCATGGTAGAAAAAGTGTTATGCTTAGATTCACCACACATGACAGGAAAACAGATCTAATTAGATCATCTATTAAAGCCAGGAAACAAGTATATATTAATGAGTGTCTGACCAAAAAACGTCAGAACCTCTGGTATAGAATCAGAAGACTTAAGCGAGAGAATAATGATAAAATCCATCAATGTTTCACTCGGGATGGAAAAATTCTAGTGAAAAAAACAAGTGTAGGTCAGTTGTATACTATCACAACTGAGACTGAACTATCAAGATTCCTTAGGGATGCAAATATAACAGAGACTGTATAAACACAATGTCCAATACCAAACCCCTACGTATAGTGTAGTGTATGTTTTGCCCATCTACCTCATTTAAGTATTTGTCTATCCTCTGATGAATATTTTTGACAAATAGTTTTACTTTTATTTTTAAATACAGTGGTACCTCGACTTACGATGGTCCCCAAACTCACCCTTTTATGTAAGTTTATTTTTTTAAATGCTTTTGTAAGTGTAATTTTGGGGGTCTAAAAGGACTAGTCTATTTTACAACATTTCTTAAGGAGATAAATTCGTTTGGTAATGGCACTTGAACAGCATTCTGGAATGAAAAAAATATCGTAAGTCGAGGTACCACTGTACATACAATTTTTACTTGTGCCCATTTTTCAACCCACATATCTATATATTTTTATCAGCTTACTTGCTTAGAATTTATAAGTTGTATTAATCACCTTATTTGCTAAAAATTGTACTTATCTTTTAATATTTTTAATACTAATAAATTTTACTTTTGTCTGCTTTTATACACTTTAGCACTTATCTCTCTTTTAATAATTAACTTTAATTTTCATTATATTGCCCTTAATAAATTCTATAATCACAACTAGTGCAATACTGAATCTTAATATTTGTTCCATTATAAATTAATACTAATCATAGTAACTTTCCAACCAGTTCTATTAACTAGTTAAATAATAAATCAATTACATTGTAAAGATATATCCTAAACCTCTGTGACTTCTATTCAAAAGTCTGTTAATCCAATTAGCTAGAAAAATCAATTGAACAGATATCATATCTTTAAGTCTAGCATTATTCATTGTTCTTAATCTTTTTAGAATCTCACTCATATATAAACTCATATATAAACTTTTGTTTAATTAATTAACTTACTCAGGTGCTAACTCAGGTGCTATAGTTTTAGATTCTTATTAGCTGTAAATTGACTACCTTAGCTCATTCTTTCATTTTTGTAAACATATTCAACGTACTAACTCACGTGCCAAGAAATCCTTTTGCATTGTCCTATTCTTAGGTCTACTTGTGTTGTTCTAATTTTAAGTTTAATTATAGAATCACACTAAATCTTATGATTCCAAACATTGATCCTGAAATCAACCTTCTATTAAATGACTTACATGAACCTAACAACAATTGTCATTACTACACAGCAGAACAGGCTAAAACACTACTCAAATCCAACAATAACATAACTATCTTTAATTACAATGTCAGATCTTTAAGCAAACATTTTGATGACCTCACTGCAATATTAAACTCACTTCAGGCCAGTATGTCCATCATTGCTCTCACTGAAACATGGTTAAAACCTCATACTATAGATATATATGCCATTCCTGGTTACACAGCCATACACAATTGTCGGCCAGACCAACAAGGAGGTGGCACAGCTATGTTCTTCTCAGACCAGCTTGAATGTATTAACAATACTTGCACAAGAGATGAACATGGAGAATATATAATAGCTAAATTTAAATCCAAATATCTACAAAAACCTCTCACAGTTATAAACATCTATAGATTACCACAGTCAAACATTCAGCATTTTAGTGAAAAATTAGGAAGTATGATTACTGATGCACACATGAACAAAGACCACTTAATCCTCACAGGCGACTTCAATATAATAATAATAATAATAATAATAATAATTTTTATTTCAATGCATGTTACAAGTGTACAATGTTATTGGTAGTTACAATTATAAAACTGTAATGCAAGGAGAGCCACTGGCATGCCATGGCATTAGGGGCAGTTTATTCTAGAGACTTATTCACTAAGTACTTAATGCTAAAGAAATTGATTGAGTTTATTCTAGTTCTGTATTATTTAAATTATTAAATGGTTATACATACTATTAAAAGACAATACAAGAGAAATTGGTTGAGTTTAATCTAGTTGTAGAGTTTGTTTCAAATTACAGTATGTTGATGCTATACTAGTATAATAACAATACTAGAAATAGTTTTTAGAGTTTCTTCTAGATATATATTTTATTTCAAATTAAGAAAATGATGATACTATAAGATTTTAAATGACAATATGATGATATGAAATTGCAACAAGTGTTAAGGAGGATGAACATATCAAATTGAGATCATCTTAAGTAAAATAATATTGGGTTTGGAAGTTTGTTACAGTATGAGTATTTAGTATAGGGTGAGTAGGTGATTTTTGAGAAGAGTCTTGAATTGATTTTCCAACAAGGTTAACTTGATATTTACTGGTAATGAATTCCATATTCTGGGGCCCTTTATGTGCATAGAATTTTTACATTGGTTAGTATGGACTCGGGGTATGTCAAATAGTGATCTGTGTCTTGTGTCATGTTCGTGGGACCTATTAAAGTTGTTGAGGAGAATTCTGAGAGCAGGGTTGATATTAGCATGTAGAGTTTTATGTATGTAGAAGGCACATGAATAGGTATGAATATTTTTTATGGTGAGTAGTTTTAAGGTTCTGAATATGGGTGGAGTATGCTGTCTAGAGTGGGAATTTGTTATTATCCTGACTGCAGCCTTTTGCTGGGTTATGAGTGGTCTAAGGTGATTTAATGTTGATGAGCCCCATGCACAGATTCCATAGGTGAGATAAGGGTAGATAAGAGAATGATATAGTGCAATGAGAGCTGGTTGAGGCACATAATAGCGTATCTTAGATAATATACCTACTACAAGATCAGGACCCACTAGTAACTGAATTCACAAACACTATGAGCAACTGCTTGCTGCTCCCGACAATAACAAAACCTACGAGAATCTCTGAAACCTGTGCCTCTCTATTAGACCATATCTGGACTAACACCATATCCCCATTAAAATCAGGCATAATCACAGACAATACCACTGACCACTACCCGACCTTTCTCATAACAAATCTCGGAAAATTACCACTAGAGACTACTAAAGTTACCTTCAGACTACATAATGAGACAGCAATAAATAGCTTTATAACAGCTATGACAAACATTGACTGGCAAACAGAAATAGACAACTTCCCAGATACTGACTTATGTACTGTATTAATAATTTTCTTAAAAGACCCAATACCTCTATAATAAGCACTGCCCTAAAAACTAAACAAATCACAACTAAAAGATTAAATAGTCCCTGGCTAACCCCAGCATACTCAAGTCCATTATTATAAAGCACCTATATGAAAACAGTACAGAATGGGACAAATATCAAGAGAACAAACAAACGCTACTCATCAAACCTAACGAGTCTGATAAGAAGGTCAAAAACTGTACTATGAGAACAGATTACATAACTTAAAAGGTGATATAAAAAAGACCTGGAAAACCCTATCTGAAATTCTAGAACAAAAAGATATCCACAAACAGAACAATCAAACTAACAAAACCAGATGAACCCCTACTCCCACCTATAGAAACAGCAAACAAACTCAATGATTTCTTCTCCACCATAGGTAAAAAGCTGGCAAGCAAAATCCCAAGTTCTAATACTCCACCTAACGACTATCTCACTGGTACCTATCCGAACACACTATTCCTAGCCCCAACCAACCCAATAGAAGTTTCACGTATAATCAACACATTAAAAAACAAAGCAGGTGACCTAAATAACTTTTTTTATTTTATTTACTTACCACCTTATATATACAAAAAAGCCTCTCAAGTTCTCTCACCAATTATTGCAACACTTTTTAACAAATCCATTGAATCCTCTACCTTCCCATCAATACTCAAAATAGCGAGGGTCACCCCAATACATAAGGGAGGAGATCAAGCAGACCTGAATAACTACAGGCCGATATCTAACTTACCCTTTCTCTCCAAAATCTTTGAAAAATTAATTCATAGACAAATATATTCCTACCTCACCTCCAACAACGTACTCAACCACTGTCAATTTGGATTCAGGCCTAATAAAAATACAAATGATGCCATTATACACATGTTAGAAACAATTTACACCGCCCTTGAGAAAAAAGAAATCCCAGTGGGAATCTTCATTGATTTACGTAAAGCTTTTGATACAGTTGACCATGATCTGTTACACTTAAAATTATCGCACTATGGTATAAGAGGACACTCCTTAACCCCTTGAGGGCCTGCGTGCCATTCTGTTGTCGCAAAATATTCGAAAAAAAAAAAAATTATTTTTTCTTATCAAAATGTTAAGATTATTTTTCTGATTGTTTTTATCCTAAAAACAGATTTTTGCCATCAATACTTACCGAGATATGGAGGTGTAAAGTTGGCAGAAAATGAGCCGCGTATGGCAACATCGGCGACTGCCGCTCACTCAGTAAACATTTGTTTACTTCCATTCATAGATTTCTTGTTTTTTTCACTATTTTCTTATTTTGCGTAACTTATGTGGCCTGTGAGGCCAAGATAAGGTGCAATGTATATATATACATTCGTTGTATGCAACACAATAATAGCATAAACATTAGTATCTTTATATTGTTTACAAAACTTGTTTACACAAATGAACAATACAAAAAAATCTTTATTACTATTGTTCTATAATATATATATACAAATGTACAGTCACTGGACATGTTCATAAACGTTCTGCAGCTTGTGGAACTCTTTGAAACATGGTTCCATGCACAGTGGTGTTTTACATTCCTCACACATAAAACGAATGTCTCTGCATTTTTGTGGGTGTTTTTTTGTATATGCACAGACAAAACATCTCTTCTGAGCAGTTTTCTTCAAAGTAGCAGCAGGCAGTTGTGTTAGGTAGTTATCCTAGGTTGATGGTCGTCTGGGTCGTCATTCCTTCCTTCCTACATTCCTTCCTACCTTCCTTCCTACCTTCCTTCCTACCTTCCTTCCTACCTTCCTTCCTACCTTCCTTCCTACCTTCCTTCCTTCCTTCCTTCCTTCCTCCTACCTCCTACCTACCACCTACCCACCTACCTACCCTACCACCTACCTACCTACCTACCTACCTACCTACCTACCTACCTACCTACCTACCTACCTTCCTTCCTTCCTTCCTTCCTTCCTTCCATCTCGTCTTTCCTTTCTTCCTTCTGGTTTCTATAAATACACACATAGTCACTGGACACGTGCCTAGAACTGCTATAAGCTTCTGGAAGCTGGTTGTTGTGTCTGGGTCATCACTCCGACCTTCCTTCCTTCCTACATTCCTTCTAACCTTTCTTCCTACATTCCTTCCTTCCTTTCATCTCGTCCTTCCTTTCTTCCTTCCTCCTGATTTCTATATATACGCATATATAATCACTGGACACTTCATAGAATTGCTATTAGCTTCTGGAAGCTGGTTGTTGTTTCTGGGTCGTCATTCCTTCCTTCCAACCTTCCTTCCAACCTTCCTTCCTTCCTTCCAACCTTCCTTCCAACCTTCCTTCCTTCCTTCCAACCTTCCTTCCAACCTTCCTTCCTACATGCCTTCCTACATTCCTTCCTACCTACCTTCCTTCCTTTCTTTCATCTCCTTCCTTCCTTCCTTCTGGTTTCTATATATACGCATATATAGTCACTGGACACTTTATAGAACTGATAATAGCTTCTGGAAGCTGGTTGTTGTGAGTGTGTGGACTTGTAAATATGCTGAGTCAGGGTGCGGCTGCTGTCAAAATGACATATTATACCACCACTCACCTGTCAACACCCATGGGGTCCCAAGCTCTTCTTCCCCACAGTCCTTCCTACCTACTTACTTACCTAATTACGTACCTACTTACGTACCTACTTACGTACCTACTTACGTACCTACTTGCTTACCTCCTTTCCTACTTGCTTACCACTTGCTTACCTACTTGCTACCTACTTGCTTACCTACTTGCTTACCTACTTACCTACCTCTCCTACCTCTTGCCTACCTACTTACCTACTTGCCTTCCTACTTACTTGCCTACCTACTTACCTACAAACCTATTTCTATTGTTCTATAATATATATACACATATAATGACTGGACACTTTCCATCAACTTCCCTTACCACTTGAAGTGTGTGGACTTCCTCTCATCTCCTTTCTTTCTTCTTTTGTTATTTCCTTCCTCTCATCTCCTTTCTTTCTTCTTTTGTTATTTCCTTCCTCTCATCTCTACTTCCTTTCTTTCTTTCCTTCCTTCCTTTCCTCCTTCCTTCTTTACTTCCTTTCATCTCTTCTTTCCTTCCTTCCTTCCTCTCATCTCTTCCTTACTTTTTCTTTTTTCCTTCCTTCCTTCTGGTATCCTGGGCATTGCTTTCGGTCACAAACTCCTCAAAACCATGAAATTCATCTTCAGAGACACTTCCATCTGTGTTAGAGCTATCATTGAGGAAGAAAACAGTCCCAGATGCGCCGGGGAGTCAGATAATTCTTACCGCTAGGCATGCTGAACAAGGACTACTGAAATGGCGTTCCCACAATGCACCACTGGCTGCCCGATTTTTTTTATACTGCGCACACTGACCACACAGACCCATTCTCTCACATGTAGGCCTACCAGTTTTCTCCAGTTTGATTTGAGGCCGCTAGAATTTAGGCGTATAGATACGTCCGAAACAGTGGCTCGTAAGACGTATATATACGACCAAAACAGTCAAAGGGTTAAACTACCTAAAATCATACCTTAGCAACAGAAACCAATATGTGTACACAAATGGAGCTAGCTCCACCGCGCAAACTATTACCGTAGGGGTCCCACAAGGAAGTGTTCTTGGCCCACTACTCTTTCTCATTTACATTAACGACCTACCAAATGCATCTCAACTACTCAAACCCATACTTTTTGCAGATGACACTACATACGTTATCTCTCACCCAAGCCCAGACACACTAGCCAACACTGCAAATACTGAATTGCAGAAAATATCTACCTGGATGATGACCAACAAACTTACTCTCAATATTGATAAAACCTATTTTATCCAGTTTGGGAACAGAGCTGCAAACGCACCACTTAACATAATGATAAACGGGTCCCCTATCGCAAAACTCACAGAGGGAAAATTCTTAGGAATACATCTTGACAGTGGCCTCAAATTTCAGACACACATACAACAAATCTCCAAGAAAGTCTCAAAGACCGTGGGAATACTATCCAAGATACGGTACTATGTTCCACAACCAGCTCTCCTTACCCTATATCACTCACTCATTTACCCTAGGATTTTCTACAGGAAAACTAGGATTTTCTACAGAGAACTAGGATTTCCTACAGAGAACTAGGATTTTCTACAGGAAAACTAGGATTTTCTACAGAGATCTAGGATTTCCTACAGAAAACTAGGATTTTCTACAGGAAAACTAGGATTTTCTCACGACTCTGTGAAGAGGAACATAAGAAAGGACCTGAAACTCTTCCCAAGAATTAAGATTAGTCCAATTTATTTAGTGTTGAGTAATGTAGTGTAATGTTTTGAATTGTTCTGTTGTGTAGAGTTGTATTGCGTAGTCTAGCGTTGTGTAGTGTTGTGTTGTGTATTGCCTTCAAACCAAGGGATGCCAAGGCAATGATCCTTTTTAAATCACTTGTTTTCTCTAGGCTGGAATACTGCTGTACACTAACAGCTCCATTCAAGGCAGGTGAAATCACAGATCTATATTCCATCGTTCTAGACGGGTTTCTCTGTCTTATTCCATCGTTCTGGACCGATTTCCCTGTCATATTCCATCGTTCTGGATGGGTTGCACTGTCATATTCCATCGCTCTGAAAGGGTTTTCCTACCTCACCTATGGAATCTGCGCATGGGGCTCTACATCAATAACTCATCTCAGACCACTAATAACACAACAAAAGGCAGCAGTTAGAATGATAACAAATTCTCACTCCAGGCAACATACTCCACCAATATTCAAAAACCTAAACTTACTCACCATACAAGACATCCATACTTTTTACTGTGCCTATTACATACATAGAACACTCTATGCAGATATTAACCCACCACTCAAACTTCTCCTTACTAATTTTAACAGGACACATGACCATAACACTAGACACAGATCACTCCTCGATGTTCCCCGTGTCCACCTAACACTATGTAAAAACTCAATGCACATAAAAGGCACGAAAATTTGGAATTCATTACCTGTCATTGCCAAAGAAACCCTACCTGTACCCCAATTCAAAACGATGCTAAAAAACCACCTTCTCACCCAAAGATAATTGCTCCATATCAACCATTCCCAGCAAAGTAGAATACAGTGGAACCCCGACTTACGATGTTATCATCTTACGTTATTTTCGATAACCGATATTTATAACGTAAGAAATTTGATTGTGACTTACGATGTTTGCTTCACTTACCGACTTTCGTACCGGACCTGTCCGCTTGGCGCCCAGCTGAGCGCGCACTCCAGGGAGCGTCAGTGCTATTGTTTACAAGCGAGAGCGACCACCCACCCACACCCACGCATTCATACCAGTATATTGTCATTATTCCACTGTTTTTAGTGCTTGCAACTGCTAAATAAGCTACCATGGGTCCAAGGAAAGATCCTAGTGCTAAGCCTGTGGCAAAGAGGAACAGAAATATATGTACGATAGAAGTGAAGAAGGAGATAATAGAAAAATATGAAAGTGGAGTGCATATCAGTGAGCTGGCCAGGCTGTATGGTAAACCCTATTCTACCATCGCTACCATTGTGGATAAGAAATATTCAAGTAAAATCAAGGAAGCTGTTGTTGCAAAAGGTGCATCTGTGATCACAAAACACAGACCACAAGTGCTGGAAAATGTGGAAAGGTTGTTGTTGGTGTGGATCAACGAGAAACAGTTAGCAGGAGATACTGTTTCGGAGGGAATAATATGTGAAAAAGCAAGGCAGTTGCATGATGAATGTGCCTTCTTCAAGGATTAGGGAGATCTGTGCCAAATGGAGTGATGTGCAAGCATTTATGGATGAATATCACCCTAACCATGCTGTTGCAGGCCGTGCTGGCAACCTGTACAATGACACAGTGGTGTGTCATTTCAGGGATGTGTTAAAGAATCGCCAGACACAGAGCTCCTGGACAAATTTGTTGTTAGAAAGAGGTCTAGTGACTCTCAAGCTGGTCCTAGTGGCATTCAAAGAAAAGGAAGTAACCCCAGAAAAGAACTTACCACCTGCAGTGTTAATGGAAGGGATTCCCCTTCAAACACTAGCATACTACTCCACCTTCTCCCCTCCTGCCGTCCTCCACACATCAACAACTCTTCAATAAATGTAAGTGACATGTTATTGTACAATATTTGCATGTGTATTTATGTATTCTTTATTAAATTATTTATTATTTAATGTCCAAAAGTTCTAAAAAATATTTTATTTAACTACTTTTGGAAGTCTTGGACGGATTAAATTTATTTCCATTATTTCTTATGGGGAAAATTGATTCGTTTAACGATTGTTTCGCCTTAAAATATGCCCTCTCTGACGGATTAATATCGTAAGTCGGGGTACCACTGTAATCACTTAACGTAAAACCTGACTTTAAAGTCAATGTAATGTATGAATGAACGAATGAATGAATGTAAAACCTGTTATGAATAATACTTACTTACTAATTATTCCCACAACACTTACATTATAATGACCACGTAAACTAACTGCAATGCAATTAATTGTTTTAAATTGTTATCTCACTCAATTAGTTGCATTGCTGCAATAAATTGCTACAATTAATTGATATGTTCAACTTATATTCAAACTTTAAAACTTAGATATGCAACTTTACTTATTTTATAAATTATCAACCATAACTTTTTATTATTTTATTATTATTATTGCTTTAATTTGTTTAATCTGATTTAATTAATTATATAATGAAGACAAAAGTACAAAACTATGTTCAAATTTCATAGCTTAAATACTCACCTTTACTCAGTGTATACTATCTACAAAAATTCTTACAATCTAGTTTTAAGTTAATTTTAAGTCTGCCCAAAATGCCCTGCATACCAGGGGCTTTTGGCATGTACACCTCATGTAATCTCAATAACCAAATGTAATTCTTTGTATCATGTCCAAATAAAAATTATTATTATTATTATTTTATTATTATTATTATAACCCTTTGACTGTCGGAGACCCTTTCTGAAACTGTCATTCTATGTTGGAAATATTCGAAAAACAAAAAATTATTTTTCTTATCAAAATGTTAAGATTATTTTCTGATTGTTTTTGTCCTAAAACAGATTTTGCCATCAATATTTACCGAGATATGGAGGTGTAAAGTTGGCAGAAAATGAGCCGCGTATAGCAACAGCGGCGAATGCCACTCACTCGGTAAACATTTGTTTACTTCCATTCGTAGATTTCTTGTTTTTTTTCACTATTTTCTTTTTTTACATAACTTATGTGGCCTGTGAGACCAAGGAAGGTGCAATGTATATATATATACATTCGTTGTATGCAACACAATAATAGCATAAACATTAGTATCTTTATATTGTTTACAAAACTTGTTTACACAAACCAACAATACAAAAAAATCTTTATTACTATTGTTCTATAATATATATACAAATGTACAGTCACTGGACATGTTCATAGACGTTCTGCAGCTTGTGGAACTCTTTGAAACATGGTTCCATGCACAGTAGTGTTTTACATTCCTCACACATAAAACGAGTGTCTCTGCATTGTTGTGGGTGTTTTTTTTTTTTGTATATGCACAGACAAAACATCTCTTCTCAGCAGTTTTCTTCAAAGTAGCAGCAGGCAGTTGTGTTAGGTAGTTATCCTAGGTTCATGGTCGTCTGGGCGTCATTCCTTCCTTCCTACATTCCTTCCTACATCCTTCCTACATTCCTTCCTTCCTACCTACTTACCTACCTACCTTCGTTCCTTCCTTCCTTGCTACCTTTCATCTCGTCCTTCCTTTCTTCCTTCTTCCCGTCCAACAGACTACCTCACAAACACCTACCCTAATACGCTATTCCTAGCTCCTAACAACCCAATTGAAGTCTCGCTCATAATCAACACCCTTAAAAACAAGGCAGGAGACATAAACAGCTTACCAACTTTTATGTACAAAAGCTTCACAGGTACTGTCACCAATTATAGCAACACTATTCAATAAATCCATTGAAGCCTCTACCTTTCCATCAATTCTCAAAATAGCTAGGGTCACCCGATCCACAAAGGAGGTGATCAAACAGACCTGAATAATTATAGACCAATTTCTAATTTACCATTGCTTTCTAAAATCTTCGAAAAATTAATTCATAGACAAATCTATTCCTACCTCGTCTCACACAATGTACTCAACCCCTGTCAATTTGGATTCAGGACAAACAAGAGCCCAAACGATGCTATTACGCACATGTTGGAGTTAATATATACAGCACTTGAGAAAAAGAAGTCCACTGGGAATCTTCATTGATCTACGCAAAGCTTTTGATACAGTCGACCATGATTTACTGCTCACAAAATTAGCACACTATGGTATAAGGGGGCACCCACTCAACTACCTAAAGTCATACCTCACCAACAGAAGCCAATACGTGTACACAAATGGAGCGAACTCTTCCACACAACAAATTACAGTCGGAGTCCCTCAAGGAAGTGTCCTGGGGCCACTCCTATTCCTCATTTACATATATGACCTACCGAATGCATCACAACTACTCAAACCCATTTTATTTGCAGATGACACAACATATGTCTTCTCTCACCCAAATCCAGTTATACTGGCCAACACTGTTAATGCCGAATTACAGAAAATATCAACATGGATGACGACTAACAAGCTTACTCTCAATACTGACAAGACCTACTTCATACAGTTTGGAAGCAAAGCCACAAATGTTCACTTAACATAACACTCAATGGTACACCCATCACAAGACTCACAGAGGAAAATTCCTAGGAATCCACCTTGACAGTAGCCTTAAATTCCAAACACATATACAACAAATTTCCAAGAAAATCTCGAAGACAGTAGGCATATTATCAAAGATACGCTATTATGTACCTCAATCAGCTCTCCTTGCACTATATCATTCACTTATCTACCCGTATCTCACCTATGGAATCTGTGCATGGGGATCAACAACGTTAAATCACCTTAGACCACTCATAACACAACAAAAGGCCTCAGTCAGAATGATAACAAATTCCCACTCTAGACAGCATACTCCACCAATATTCAAAAGTCTCAAACTACTCACCGTAAAGAACATTCATACTTACTCTTGTGCCTACTACATATATAAAACTTTACACTCTAATATAAACCCTCTGCTCAAAACTCTCCTCACCAACTTTAATAGGACCCATGACCACAACACACGACACAGATCACTTTTTGATATACCCCGTGTTCATATCAACCTATGTAAAAATTCTATGCACATAAAGGGCCCCAGAATCTGGAATTCATTACCAGTACATATTAAGATAATCTTGTATGAAAATCAATTTAAGACTCAACTCAAAAACCACCTACTCACCCAAAACTAAATGATCATACTATAAACTACTTTGAAAAATGCTCATTATTACTTTCCTATACGATAATCTCAATTTTTAATAATATGTTACTATTATGTTACCCCCTACTCATATTATAAGTTAATGTCAAAAATGCTCAATGTTATTTTCCTTAAGATTATCTCAATTCCATATTATCACTCAAGAATCTTAACACCTGTAACAATCTAATATCATTATATAATAATTTAAACAGTAAAATATCATCATATTGTAATTTTGAAAATAATTTTTAACTAGAATAAACTCAATAAATTTCTCTAATATTAAGTACATAGTCTTTAAGGACTAGAATAAGCTGCCCCTAATGCCATGGCATGTCAGTGGCTCTCCTTGCACTCAATTTACATTGTAACTACCGATACCTATGTAATCTGCAATCTGCAATGAAATAAAATTTGTTTGTTTGTTTGTTTAAACCTGGAAAAAACTTTTTGGGTTCATACATATACAGTGGACCCTCGGTTAACGAATACCCCGGAAATCGTGCAATTATGTAAGTATAATTTTGTAAGTTCTTGTGGAAGTGTATTTTTGGGGGTCTGAAATAGACTAACCTACGTGAAATTTTTCCTTAAGGGAGTAAATTCGTTCGGTAATGGCACTTGAGCAGACTTCAGGAGTGAAGTTTTTACGAAACTCGGGGGTCCACTGTATATACGTTTGGACCGTTTAAGGATTAATTCTATGGTGTCCTCACTTTTTTACCAAAGGACTGGCACTAGGAGCTTTCTTTGGGCCCATGGTGGCTTATTTAGCAGTCACACAATAATCAAGGGCCAAAAACAATGGATTGTTAAGAAATTTTTGTATGAACTCGCAGGATAATGTTTACTCAACCAGAAACAATGCTACACTGCCTGAGAATGTGCATAGGAGGTGGGCTTGCGGGCTTTGTATGTGCGCTGGGTACTGGACAGGTTCCGTACCATAATGAAAACGGAGCCAATCACCAAAAACGGAGGTAATATTTCCATGAAAAGTGCCCAAAACTGAAATCACCAAAACGGAGGGTCCATTGTAGTTCTAACACTGATGGAAGTGGATCTGAAGAGGAATTCTATGGTTTTGAACCATATGGTACATTGTACTATATGGTACAATGTACCATATGGTTCATTGTACCATATGGTACAATGTATGCAGTATGTATGCAGTATGAGGCGTGCAGTATGAGGCACCAGCCCAGACTGAGAGTGAGACTGGGACCCAAGCCGCTGACTCAGCAGTTCTAGGACAAAGCACATCGTGATCCACCGGCAGAAGGAGACAACTGTGGCTAAAATGTATTTGATTTTTTGTAACAATAATGCTTATGCCTCAAGTCTATAAGCATAATATAAAATCATACTGGTCCACAGATGAGTAGGACACCACTGTGCATGACACCTTCTTTCAAAGACTTTAACAGACTGCAGAAGTTCTAAGAACACGTCCAGTGACTGTACATATGTAAATATATAATAGAACATTACTAATATACAACATTTTTGCATGTTTTTTGTTGTAAACAGATTTTGTAAGTAATATAATGATGAACAAATTTGTGCAGTTATTGTGTTGAATACAATGTGTACATATATACATTATATACATTATATTGGTCTCACAGGCCACAAAAGTTACTGGAAAACGTAAAATAAAAAAAATGTGACTTTACGAAGTCGTGGGTGTTGCCACTACCCGGTCACTGAGGGTCAACTTCACGCCTCTATATCTCAGTAAGCACAGATCGGAAAAAAATTTTGTTTTATAACCTATAGAAAATAATATCTTTAACCCTTTCGGGGTTTCGGCCGTACTAGTACGGCTTACGCCAAGGGTTTTCATTGTACTAGTACGCCTAAATTCTAGCACCCTCAAATCAAGTGGAAACAGGCTGGTAGGCCTAGATGTGAGAGAATGGGTCTGTGCGGTCAGTGTGCGCAGTATAAAAAAATCCTGCACCACAGTGCATAATGGGGAAAAAAAACTGACCGTGTTTTTGGTTTAAAACAGCGACTTTGCAGTCTATTTTCGTATAGTATTTATGCTTGTATACTGTTTTCATTATCTCATTCGATAGAATGGATGATATATTACAGAAATAGAGATACAGTGGACCCCGGTGTTCGTCCTGCTCCAAACACGTCCTTTTATGTAAGTGTATTTTTAAAAAGCTTTTGTAAGTGTATTTTTGGGGTCTAAAAGGACTAGTCTAAAATTACGAGGTCCACTGTAATTTTGACTGGTTTCACGATGACAAGTACAGTGGACCCCAGTAACGAGCATAATTCATTCCAAAGCCTGCTCAAGTGCCCTTACCGAACGAATTTTCTCCCAAGGAATAATGTCAAGTAGGTTAGTCCATTTCAGACCCCCAAAAATACACTTACAAAAGCACTTACAATATTATACTTACATAATTGTACGATTTCCGAGGTGCTCGTTACTCGGGGTCCACTGTACCTGGAAACTGAGTGCAAAGTAGCGAAAATGTTTGATTTTGCTGATGTTCAAGATAAACGAATCACGCCATGCGTCCAATACACTTCAACTGGGTAGTCTAATATTCTTGCACAAGTGCGTTGATATTATTTATACCATTTTTACAATGATGCAGTTGTATACATAACAGTAAATCTTCTATTTTTTGTGAGAATAAAAATTCAAAATGGAAAGCAAAAGTAATGTAAGAGGGGGCCCGGAGACGTGACTAATGAACAGATAAAATGATATTTTAGTGCCAGGAATGTCTGTCTTGTTTATTCTGGACATTATTTGATATTAGCATCTTTTGAAATTTGTGTGAAATTGGCCAACTTGCAAATTTCTGACCACCTTATTGGGTAGTTCAAATCAGTAAATTGGCAGTTTCTTATACTCAGTTGATAGAACAAATGGAATTTTAGTGAAATAGCTATAATTTTAGTGGACTGAAACATTGGAATTTGCCGAAAATAGAGCTCAAAGCGGGCGAAATTGCCGATGTGTAAATGTCATTGATACCGCTAACTTTGCGGGGCATAATTCCGTTAGTTTTCCATCAAATTTCATAATTTTGGTGGCGTTATGATTGGAAAAAGATTCTCTATCATTTCATAAGAAAAAAATAATTTATTTTTTTTCCCAAAAATTTCCCACCCTGAGAACGAGTTTCGGGGAGGGCCTTGCGACCCCCAAAGGGAATTCTG
>WNWK01015152.1:0-48816 GCA_009830355.1 Cherax destructor
TCTTTGAGACAACGGTTTTCCCCGCTCATTCAGGTAAACCTGACAACGGCGAGAATATGAAGGATGTGGAGAATATGAAGGGAGGTAGAGTACAAGAAGAACTGGCATGGTCGTCAGCACCACAGACTGGGCATTCGGCCATGGACCTGCAATATTTTGCTGGATGACCAAAATGCCAGCAGTTTCTACACTGCTGCGGTGTAGGGTCACCTTTCGAACTTGTAAACGTTGACCTGCAATGTAGACCGAAGGTGGCAGTTCTCGGCAGTCAAACGTTAAACGAGCTATATTGCAAGGATAACGTCTTCGCTTATTGGCTGGGAGGACAAAAGTGTCAACTTTAAGGATAGGGAGTTCTTGGAGCTCAAGCTGCTCGAAAATGTCATCACCACATGTCTGGAAATTCCGTTGGACAATGGTGTGGGGCAAAATGACAGAACCACAACAAGAATTGAGGGAATGGTGCTTGTCAATAGTAACAGGTGTAGTGTCAATGGTCGTAAGAAGAGAAAGATCGCGAGCTTGGCCAGCATTCTGGACCGTGATGATGCGAGTGCCGCTCTTGAGAGCGTGAAATGAGATGTTTTGACCAACATGGCGTAGCAGAGCCTTACCAATACTATGGTATGAAAGATAGGTATTAGGAGAAGTTGGACGAAGAGTAAAAACTTTGTCCATTGAGTAGTTTGAAACAGAGAGTTTAAGGGAGTGCGTGACGAGCTGGTCGTTTCTGCAATGAACGAGAAGGAGTGTCGAATCGTCATGTGTGGGTCTTGGTCGTTTGGGTGTGGGACCGGGGTGGTCCGATGGGAGATGGGCGAGCGATTCGAAATTGCCGCACCGTCGAGGGAGAAGCCGGAATCAAGGTCAGAGAAGAGCAAAGGTCAGACGTATTGAAAGGGCCAGTCGGGTCCCTGGTACCTGAAGCAGGTGACGAACCAGCACCAGCAAGAGGTACAGGGGCATGAGAGGTGTCCAAAGAGTCATCCGTTAACGAGGCAGGGTCAGGACTGGGTGCGGTATCAGGAAGGGCCCGGGGTAGTGGGTTCATGGATTGGGTCAGCCATGGTTAGGTTACTTCTTTCTTTTATTTTTAAGAAAAAAAAGAAAATAAAATAAAATAAAAATAAAAAAAAAAAGGAACGTGGAGAATAGCTAGAGGAATGAAATTATTATTATTATTAATACAATAGAAGGCTAAACCACAGGGGTTAGGAGGAATGAAAGGAGCGTAAATCCCTCCGTGCCCAAGAGGACCTCAACACCGCAAGTGGTGCAGATGCAGCATGGAACCCGTGCCATACCCTACCCTTCATGCAAGTAAACCAGCAATCCGGGATAGCAACCTCACATCCACCGAGCCATCTCGGCGGACAAAAGAGGGCGGCGGATATCCGCCACAAAGCATACCGCCTGCCACCACCCCGGAATCCGAAAGGTGGCCTCCAGAGATACACCCGTCGCCCGAAAGATACCCAAGGCCACCCCGGGTGACCGGAGAGGATCGGGACATCCCCAGGCGATCCAGATTCCACGGCAAACTACACCACCGCCAAGGACCTCAACGGAATGGGATGGACCACGATACCCTTCCCCTACCTAGGAACTAGAATGCCTGGGAGAAGCTCCCAGGGTAAAACTGGGAAGGAAATAAGGGAGGGATGAGGAGGAGGAGGAAAGGGAAAAGGGAGGATGGGGAAGATGGGAAAAGGGAGGGGGGATTGGGGGGTAATTAGGTTCGGTCTGAGGAAGAAGACCAAGAGGTCCAATTCCTCAGACCGATAGCCTCTTTACCACGACAAGGAGCCCCCCTTAAAGAGGAGGTCATGCCTAACCTTTAGGCATGACCTGTCTACAGTGTATAAGCCACTTCGCACTCAAGGCTGAGGGACTGATTACCTCAAACTACTATTGTTCTTTACCATTCTCCTTTGTATGGACTGATGCAGCCACTGTGGCGAAATGTTTCTTCAATAAAGATACCCAAGTGTTGCACATGTGTCTAATTTATCAACTTGTCAGCTCTGAACCATTTATCTATATATCATTACCTTGTCCAGCCTTTATAGACCTTTGTACTTTTTTTTTTTTTTTTTTTTACAAATTCAGTATAGCTATGAGATTGCACATAAATGCCACCCTAGCCAACCTTTACATAACCTCTGGAACAATGGTTCTATGGCATCATCCCCTCAACCATAACATGGCTACATTATTCATACATCTCATACACCTTGATGTTTCAATCTTGTGACCTTCACAAACAGCAGAAACTGTTGAACCTTTCATCCAGTTACAACTGAAGAAAAGCCCAACAGCCTCCCATTTCTGGATAATGAACTTAATTATTATTATAATAAAAAAGAAGGGGTAATGAACCTAGAGCACACTTATTTTAAAGTTTACTGCAAAACCAACCAAAAATGACCTCTCCCATTGCTTTTCTCACAAGATTAAACAAAGTTCTGATTAGCTCCTTTTTGACAGTGTACAGAATCTGAAGCCCTGAATGTCTGGAGAAATTAATGTGATATTAAATTTTTCATCACGTTGCATCCAGGATTGCAGAATAGCCCAGAAAATATTTTCATCACTCCAGTAAGTAAGTTTATTCAGTGTATTAATATTGGTAAAATTCCCAACAATATGTTAAGTAAAAGGACACAAATGCAACTAATGTGACATTTTATTGTGGCAACGTTTCGCTCTACAGGAGCTTTGTCAAGCCGTAATGGCTTGACAAATCTCCTGGAGAGCGAAACGTTGCCACAATAAAATGTCACATTAGTTGCATTTGTGTCCTTTTACTTAAGTTTATTCAGGTACACACAAATACATTTATACATAGATTATCATACATAGTAGAGAACCTAGGATAACCCAAGAAAGTCAGACAGAGCAACTGTTCCAACATGACTCGCTTACCACAGTAAACACTGCTGTCATGTAGACAGTGAAAAATGGCATTAATGCCAATGTCATCATCTTATGAAACATTACCAAACCAAGACACAACAATCAGAATATTAATGCTGGCTTCAAGACAAATACACAGAGATTTCACAAATTTTAAACACCAGACTACATTGGTTGTATTTACAATGCACATATTGTCTGCTAGGACAAATATTTACACCTATGGTATGGCAAGGTCTTAAGGAAAGGGGATAGGACTTGTATTTAATATAAGTGAGCACTACACCTGAAGGGGTCTAAACCTGAATGACATAATCCTAACAAGTTGAAAAATTAGACATGTGCAACAACTGGGTATATTTAAGGAGATGTTTTGCCAACCAGTGGCTTTATCAGTGCAATACACAAGAATGAAAAGGTAAATGAGATAGTCCCTCAGCCTAGGTGTTCAGTACTGAACATCTGCTCATAGGCTGAGGGACTGATTACCTCATCTACTTCAATCTTCTGTATTGCACAGATAAAGCCACTGGCTGGCAAAACATCTACTAATAAAGATACCCAGTTGTGCACAAGTCTAATTCTTCAACTAAATCAAGTTCATTTTAGCCTCTAGCACATGTTACATGGATAGTTACTAACCCAGTTAGGTGATATTCCTTACCTAGCACTGACCAGAAAACCTGTTGCGATGCTCTTCTACTCACCACTGACTCAGACACCTGACTTGTAACAACAACAATAAAATTAAGCGCCTAACTCTTATTAGCCATACAACGCTGACTTGACTTTTTTTTTTTTTTTCATGCTTCAATGATTACAGATGACTACTAACCATGAGATCTTGCTTCTACCTACCACCAATTTATCTTCTTGAAATATACATGTATGTTAACTGTAACAGCTCTATGACTAAGATTACTAAGAGCACCCCCTAAAAGAGAGAGGTACCTTGATGTCAGTGATTAGGCTCTTGATCCAGGAAAGGAATGTCCCCCATTCCCAAAGCACTATATAACCCCTACAGATTTAGTGCTTCTCCCTAATTAAAATATCTACAATTATTTTAATTAAGGGGAAGCACTAAACCCATTGGGTCATATAGTATCTGGGAAATGAGAGGCATTCAGGTTCAATCTAAGGGAGGATAAGTTAAGTCAGTTGGATCAAGAGTCCCTCACCAGCATCAAAGCAGGTACCTCCTTTGAGGGGTTTACGCAAAATACTGACCCAGTAAAAGTAATGCAATTTATCTTCATACAAGGTACAATTCATTTAAGATTGTGTAGCTATTGCTTCAAAATATTTTTCTTTGGTGAAGATTCAATACACAGTTTCTCATCACATTAGATAAAAATCTTAAAATAAATATTTACTGTTTACATTTAGAATATGCAGTTACAGCTTCACAATACAATTCTTTGGTATAGATTAGATTCAATACAGTTTCTCACCACATTACACAAAAACTTACAAGAAATATTTACTGCTTAAAATAGTCTACACAGTATGAATGTACAGTATAGTGCTATTGTAGAGGCAATGCTGTTGTGGGTGAGGCTTTCATAATACTGTACATAACATAGTGATCACTAGCACTGGACGGAGATGATTGTGTAGTATTGTACTGAGGTAACTCATACCACATTTACTTATAAAGGGTAAATATTTTTTTTTATATAGTTATGCAGAACCAATTACAATACAGTGGTCCCTCGGTTTTCGCCGAAAATTTGTTCCAGAATGCTGCTCAAGTGCCATTACCGAACAAATTTACTTCCTTAAGAAATAATGTCACGTAGGTTAGTCTATTTCAGACCCCCAAAAATACACTTGCAACAGCACTTACGAAAATACTTACATAAATGTTCGAGTTTGGAGATGCACAAAAACCGAGGGACCACTGTACTTCACACACAAGCTCTGAAATCATAAGAAATTTGTAATTTAACAACTCATGTCATGCATTATGACCTAGTTTCTCAATTTCTACATGAATCATGTATTGTCACAGCTAAGGTTCACAGTATACAAAATTGGACATTAAATTCATACACTGACAGTGGAGAGATTATTAAATTGACAAACATTGTACACACACAAATTGCAGAAAATGGACGGATAAGATTAAGCGTAGTGTTATTACATTTGAAAACAGGTGACAAACCTATAATGGCTCGTAGTAGTACAAAGAGTTCTAAACTGTAAATTACACTCATTAGGGAAAGAGCTAAACTCATAGGTGCCATGCAGTGCCTGGGGAAATTGGATGTAATTAAATTCAAGTAGGGGAATAATAATATAATCCAATGAAGTGCTGTTGCGTATCTTGAAGTATACGCAATAAGAATTTTATATTTCATGTATATCTATTATCATATAAGTTTATATTGGAGATATTTTCAGTAATAGCTAAACTAAAAATATCTTACTTTATAAACTTGTATACTTAGTTGTGTAAATAGGTAGGATGATTTATGACGGTAGCTAACTAGCTATCCGGTCGTTATGAAACGTCAGGTATTCCCGCCTTGAAGCCACGTCACCATACCTAAGGTTGTGGCCACCAGCCTGACCCAAGGCAGTCTTCACTTGCTCTCTGATGGAGAACAAACTTCCCTTACCTTGTGGAAGTACACCATCTCGTCTCCTGGATTAACTCTTCTTGCATTTCCCGAGGAATTGGTCTCTAACTCCAAGCTGAGCAACTCTACGTGTGCTACGACATTAAGAGACTTTGAAATTGGTCTCTAACTCCAAGCTGAGCAACTCTACGTGTGCTACGACATTAAGAGACTTTGAAATTGGTCTCTAACTCCAAGCTGAGCAACTCTACGTGTGCTACGACATTAAGAGACTCTGAAATTGGTCTCTAGCTTCACCCGGAACGAACCAGTGTATATTAATTTAGTGAAGAGTGTTATTTAGTTACAACTATATTAAGAACTAAAGTAAGGCATAAGATATATATTATATTAGTGAAACTAACTGGAAGGTGTTTAAATATTAATTTATTTTACTAAGTAATGTTACACTTAGTATTTGACAAATAAAATCCTGTTAAAGTATTGTGTGCCTTATATCCATTCCTGATTATTACGAGAAGCACTAATACAAAAGCAATCAACTGGCCTGAATCGTAATAAGTGCTAAACTTGAAAGTCATACAGTGCTCAAAGTAGGGGTGATTACATCCAATTGCTTGGATTAAAAAGCCCCTCACCTGTATCAGGAACTGCCCTTGAGGGGTAAATAACTCTTAAAAAAAAAAGCTATGAACCGGGAATATGAGTAATTTTGTAATTAAAACCTACATAAAATTGAGCACTATTTTAATTTCACTAAACAAATTAGCTTTCAGAATGGCCCAGTAGTTAAACACAGTACCTTCTATTGCACACAGTCATCTCGCTAAAAATTGCGATATCTAGAGGTGCATTAAAATGTATACAGTCAATCCTCGAATAACATTACAGTTATTTTCCTGAAAATGGCGTGTTACACAAAACTGTTAAGCAAATTATGGAACATAGAAGGGAAAAATAAAATTACATGCTTGGGACCTAAAAAGAAAAAATTTATAACAGCAAAAAATGATGACTCTTTTGACACAGATGATGTTAATTTAATAATGGTATAAAATAGTAACAAGTTGACAAGACACATAAGCAACAGTTAGGCACATGTATTCTGAAACATGTCATTTACACAGTAGGCTTCTTCAATCAAACAGAGGTGGCAGTGGAAATGTAGATATGATATAATCAGTCCATCACCCTTGAAGTAGTTTTGAGGTGGTCAGTCCCTCAGCCTGGAGGAGTTTTTGCTCCTAGTCTATGATCTATGGAACAAAACTCTTCTCCAGGCTGAGGGACTGACCACTTCAAAACAACTGCTTTGAGGGTGATGGACTGATTACTTTGTATCTAAATTTCCACTGCTTCTGCTGCCACCTCTGTATTTGACTGAATAAGCTTTCTGTGTTTTGGAATAGATACCCAACTGTTGCACTTGTGTCTTACTTGTCATAGATAATGTTGCTTGCTGACCTAGAAATATATGCACTTGTACCCATACCTAAATAAAAACTTTGTTACTAAATAAACTTATTTAATAAGGCTGGGGAAGCTGATATTTAATGCTATATACCATCTAGTCCTTTCAGAGAGAATGGGCATGGTGTTCCATCAAAAAAAAAAAAAAAAAAAAAAAAAGTTAATACTCTGCCAGTGACTAATTATAAATTTAATATATGCACATGGTGGTATAAAATAGGAAAAACAAAAATTACTGTACCTTAAATTAATTTTTCTGCTTGTAAATGTAGAAGTATTTGGAGATGGTTAAGTTGCTCAAATGAGCAACAGATGGCTGTGGATCATCTGTTTTCTTAGCTGACACCACTCAAATATTTCAGGGAGAATTTTTTTCCCCACCTTAAATTCCTTCTTATCTTGCTTGTTGACAAACAATTATCTGGAGACAGTTACGTAACTACTAAGTGGAAGATGGTTGGGAGTCGTCTGTTTTATGAGCTGACAGCTGCAGGTCAGTTGTCTGTTAAGATAACAACTACAGCATACACTGTGTTGAGCTAGAATCAGCAACCAGCTATCCCCAGGCTATATTCTCTAAACAGAAACTTTTCCTGCCTTAGTGACCCCTTTAAAACCTTTACAGCATGCTATGCATACGTGTTGCAAAAGTTTAACTTATAATGACATGTTCAGTTGTATGTTATTCAAGGGTTTACGTATATAAAATGTCATATTCCAAGATACATTATTGGTTCCATACCCATGAAGGCCATAAAATATTTTATAGTTTCAGCCATGCATTTTTTTCAAAATATGCTGTCTTTTTACAAAAAATCATGAATTATCTAAATTGGTGCTCTTTTATGTAGTTAAGCTAAACAAGCTAACTCAGTAAAGCACAAAATTCTGATTTGACAACTCTTTTTCAATCATAAGTCTTAATATATTTCCATATACGTACAGTATACAAATAGTATATACAGTAGAACCCTTGTATCCACTGATTCAGTATCCGCAGTTTCAGTTATCCATAGTTTACTGTGGCTCAAAAATACCTCTTAATTTTGCATAATAATGGCCCCAAAGTGCAAAAGTAGAAAAGCTGGCAGTTCTTCAAAGCCTAAGAGAAACTGTGAAGTGCTTCCCACAATTCTACACCTATTGTGCATAATTTAATAATTGAACTTTATAATAGGTATGTATAGGACTTGTATAAAGGGTCTGCTACTATCCATGGTTTCGGTTTCCACGGCAGGTCCTTAGAATGTATCCCCCATGGATACAGGGGTCCTACTGTAGTATATAATACAGATCCTAGTTACAGGTGAATTTAAACTGGCTAAATGTGTCACACTGCACATGCATAGACAAGCATATACAGTGGACCCTCGGTTTTCATGATAATTCTTTCCAGAATGCTGTTCGAGTGCTGTTACCGAACGAATTTGTTCCCATAAGGACGAATGTAAATTAGATTAGTCGTTTCAGACCCCCAAAAATACACTTACAGTGGACCCCCGGTTTACGTTATTAATTCGTTCCAGAATGCTGTTCAAGTGCCGTTACCAAACGAATTTATTCCCATAAGGAATAATGTAAATTAGATTAGTCCTTTTAGACCCCCAAAAATACACTTACAAAAGTACACTTACATAATTGTTTGAGTTTGGAGGTCAACGTAAACCGGGGGTCCACTGTATATACACATGCCCCTCTGGGTTTTCTTCTATTTCCTTACCAGTTCTTTTTCTTGTTTATTTGCTCTTATCTCTCTGGGAAAGTGGAACAGAATTCTTCCTTCGTGAGCCATGCGTGTTGTAAGAGGCGACTAAAATGCCGGGAGCAAGGGGCTAGTAACCCCCTAAATTTAAAAGGAGAAACTTTCATTTTTACTTTTGGGCCACCCTGCCTCAGTGGGATATGGCCAGTTTGTTGAAAGAAGAAAAAGAAGAAATGTGTTTTATATTTACAAGTTCAGTATTCTGTTAAACAATGTCATGAAATACATTATTCCATCAAGAAAATAAACACAACTTGGTTGGTTCCAGTTTCTGATCTTAGGTATTTCACAGTTCCTCTGAATTTAAGTATGCACCTAGATCATAATCTCAAATTACCTTTCTCTTTTAATTCATTCAAGAATCTCTCAGAACTAGTTAGTGCTATTTGAGATTCTCCTTACTACAGTGGAACCCTGAATTTCGGCTATAATTCGATCCAGAAGACTGTTCAAGTGCCGTTACCGAACGAATTTGTTCCCATATGGAATAATGTAAATTAGATTAGTCTATTTCAGACCCCAAAAATACACTTACAAAAGCACATACAATAATACAATTACATAATTGTTTGAGTTGGGAGGTGGCCGAAACTTGGGATACCACTGTATTAGACACATCTTGAGTTCAATAAGAGCAAAGTTTTGATAGCTAAACTTAATCTTTTGCAAATCTTTAGGAGATATAAAGAAATGCATCTGCAGAAAATTATTTTTACATTCACATTCAATAAAACCATGAATGTAATAATTACATTTAATAAAAAAGTAGGAGATATAACAAACAGTAATTAGTTCTGCAATCCTAACCAAGTTCAGACTTTCAAAGGAGAGGCCTTCCTGCTGATGAGGGGTTCTTGAAAGAAGGAATTGGAGCTACCCTTCCCTTCCAGAGATCAAACCTGATTAGCTCTCATTCCCCAGGTTTTGTAAGACCCCTTTTGATTTAGCTCTACCCTATTAATATAATAATCAGAAAGAGAAGATATGTTTCACAATAATTAATATTAACAACACACCCTTCAAGAGAAGTGCCTTGACACCAGTGCAGGGCTCTTGATAAAATAAAAATTTATATCTACCCTCCATTGGATCAATTGTGATTGCCTCCCATTTCCCAAGGAGCTATATGACCCCTAAAGGTTTAGTGCTTCCCCATGAAATAATAAATAATTATTAACATTGCAATGACACTTAACTGTACACTAAAAATAATAAGTAGCTTGCGAGATCACTAAGCAATCTTAGCAATAAAAAGGAAATAGTATACATAACAGCCAAGGTGAAACTACCATATGTAACAAAGAAAAACAGTACAGTCATACCTCGGTTAACGATATTAATCCGTCAGAGAGGGCATATCTTTAACCGAAACAATCGTTAACCGAATCAATTTTCCCCATAAGAAATAATGGAAATAAAATTAATCCGTCCAAGACTTTCAAAAGTAGTAAAATAAAATATTTTTTAGAACTTTTTGACATTAAATAATACACAATTTAATGAACAATAAATAAATACACATGTAATTAT
Source organism: Cherax destructor (assembly GCA_009830355.1). NCBI lineage: Eukaryota > Metazoa > Arthropoda > Malacostraca > Decapoda > Parastacidae > Cherax > Cherax destructor. The sequence goes on from WNWK01015152.1 coordinate 10,264, forward strand.
AGTACAATAACATGTCACTTACATTTATTGAAGAGTTGTTGATGTGTGGAGGACGGAGGAGGGAAAGGATGGAGTATAGTATGCTAGTGTTTGGAAGGGGAATCCTTCCATTAACACTGCAGGTGGCAAGTTCTTTTCTGGGGTTACTGGCCTTTTTTTTTTAATGTCACACTCCCTGCATGAATGGTACACTCCCTGCATGCCTGCTACACTCCCTGCATGCCTGCTACACTCCTGCATGCCTGCTACACTCCCTGCATGCCTGCTACACTCCTCTGCATGCTCTGCTACACTCCCTGCATGCCTGCTACACCCTGCATGCCTGCTACACTCCCTGCATGCCTGCTACACTCCTCTGCATGCCTGCTGCACACTCCCTGCATGCCTGCTACACTCCTGCATGCATGCCACTCCTGCATACACTCCCTGCATGCCTGCTACACTCCCTGCATGCCTGCTACACTCCCTGCATGCCTGCTACACTCCCTGCATGCCTGCTACACTCCTGCATGCCTGCTACACTCCCTGCATGCCTGCTACACTCCCTGCATGCCTGCTACACTCCCTGCATGCCTGCTACACTCCCTGCATGCCTGCTACACTCCCTGCATGCCTGCTACACTCCCTGCATGCCTGCTACACTCCCTGCATGCCTGCTACACTCCCTGCATGCCTGCTACACTCCCTGCATGCCTGCTGCACTCTGCATGCCACTCCCTGCATGCCTGCTACACTCCCTGCATGCCTGCTACACTCCCTGCATGCCTGCTACACTCCCTGCATGCCTGCTACACTCCCTGCATGCCTGCTACACTCCCTGCATGCCTGCTACACTCCCTGCAGCCTGCTACACTCCCTGCATGCCTGCTACACTCCCTGCATGCCTGCTACACTCCTGCATGCCTGCTACACTCCCTGCATGCCTGCTACACTCCCTGCATGCCTGCTACACTCCCTGCATGCCTGCTACACTCCCTGCATGCCTGCTACACTCCTGCATGCCTGCTACACTCCCTGCATGCCTGCTACACTCCCTGCATGCCTGCTACACTCCCTGCATGCCTGCTACACTCCCTGCATGCCTGCTACACTCCCTGCATGCCTGCTACACTCCCTGCATGCCTGCTACACTCCCTGCATGCCTGCTACACTCCCGGCTGCACTCGCCTGCTACCTCCTGCATGCCGTACACTCCCTGCATGCCTGCTACACTCCCTGCATGCCTGCTCACTCCCCTGCATGCCTGCTACACTCCCTGCATGCCTGCTACACTCCCTGCATGCCTGCTACACCCCCTGCATGCCTGCTACACTCCCTGCATGCCTGCTACACTCCCTGCATGCCTGCTACACTCCCTGCATGAATGCTACACTCCCTGCATGAATGCTACACTCCCTGCATGAATGCTACACTCCCTGCATGAATGCTACACTCTTTATCACAGGGCTGGCACTAGGAGCTTTCTTTGGACCCATGGTAGCTTATTTAGCAGTTGCAAGCACTAAAAACAGTGGAATAATGACAATATACTGGTATGAATGCGTGGGTGTGGGTGGGTGGTCGCTCTCGCTTGTAAACAATAGCACACTGACACTCCCTGGAGTGCGCTCTCAGCTGGGCGCCACGCGGACACGTCCGGTACGAATGTCGTTACCCGAAGCAAACATCGTTAACCGCAATCATTTTTTTTACGTTATAAATATCGTTACCCGAAACTTTCGTTAACTGGCAGCATCGTTAACCGAGGTATGACTGTACTAGTAAACAGAACATACTACTGCATTAAGTTAAAAAAAATATACTAAAAATAATATGTATATTTGAATAAGAGTATATCTAGTATGTAATATTTTTTAACACTATCTGTCTCCCACCGAGGTAGGGTGACCTCAAAAAGAAACACTTTCACCATCATTCATGACATCACTGTCTTGTCAGAGGCACGAGAAATGAAATGTTTAATTATCAGAAACATTCAGTGTGGTAATGACTAGATACTGGTCCCTAAACTTAATGGTGCCTCTAAATTGAAGCAAAATTGGAAAAAATCTAGAATCACCTAATAGTAATTTGATCCCAAATAAATTTTTTCAAATTTGATAGTTTCTACAAAACATGCCACACATTTATTTTTTATAAAAAAATTCATAAGTATACCATCCTTCTTACCAGTAGAAAACAAAAGTATGGCAAATTTCTAATCACACTTAAAAAAGGATTTCATTCATAAATGACTTTTTTTTTCCTTCATTTTGCCAAAGACAAAAACAAGTGTTAACCTATATGTTGAGTTCAACCAGGACACTATCCCTCAAAAAAATTCCTCCTTGGTAAATAATGATATGAGCATTACAGTACTCTCATCAAACATCTGGAATGAGTTGACAGACAATCAGCAGAATCATTTACCTTACATTGACATGGTCATTGAAGCATATGAAAAGAAGGCATCAATCTGTTGGTTACTGGTGTTTGAATCTGAAGTTACATAAACAGTTTGCTTGCTTGAAGCTGCGTTCAACTGCTGTGCAATCTGTAACATTATAAAGATCATGATAAATACTTCACAGAAGGTAGTGAATAAGTACATAATTTAATTTGAAACAAATATATACATGTATAACCTAATTTGCAACAAACATATACATGTATAACCTAATTTGAAAAAAAAAAAAAAATCAATGAACCAGCCATATCCCACCAAGACAAAGTGACCTACAAAGAAAAACAAAAGTTTTTCATTTTAAATTTAGTACAGTGGAACCTCGGCTTACGAGTGCCCCACCATGCGAGTTTTTCAGGATACGAGCAGTCGCTCGGTCGATTTTTTTGCTTCTGGATACAAGCGAAATTTCAGGATGCGAGTGGGCCTCAAGGGAAGTTCCTTTACGCTGGTGAGGGGCTCTTGCTCTTGATCTAGGGAATTGGATCTGTGCTCCAGTTCCCTAAATTTATAATAATAATAATTATTATTATTTATATTTTTTTTTTTTTTATTAACACATCGGCCGATTCCCACCAAGGCAGGGTGGCCCGAAAAAGAAAAACTTTCATCATCATTCACTCTATCACTGTCTTGCCAGAAGGGTGCTTTACACTACAGTTATAAAACTGCAACATTTACACCCCTCCTTCAGAGTGCCGGCACTGTACTTCCCATCTCCAGAACTCAAGTCCGGCCTGCCGGTTTCCCTGAATCCCTTCATAAATGTTACTTTGCTCACACTCCAACAGCACGTCAAGTATTAAAAACCATATGCCTCCATTCACTCCTATCAAATACGCTCACACATGCTTGCTGGAAATCCAAGCCCCTCGCACACAAAACTTCCTTTACCCCCTCCCTCCAACCTTTCCTAGGCCGACCCCTACCCCGCCTTCCCTCCACTACAGATCCATACACTCTCGAAGTCACTCTGTCTCGTTCCATTCTCTCTACATGTCCAAACCACCTCAACAACCCCTCCTATTATATTATTATTATTATAATTATTATAATAATACAGTGGACCCCCGGAAATCAAACGCCTCCCAACTCGACCTATTATGTAAGTTTATTATTGTAAGTGCCTTTGTAAGTGTATTTTTGGGGGTCTGAAATGGACTAATCTAATTTACATTATTCCTTATGGGAATAAATTCGTTTGGTAACAGCACTTGAACAGCATTCTGGAACGAAGAATATTCGATTTCCGGGGGTCCACTGTATTTTATTCATTCTAGATTATATATCAGGTTTCTCTGTTATTTATATTGTTTATTATGTCATATTAGATCAATTGTGATAAATAAATAAGCTGTAAAGTTGATATTAGCGTCATATTGAAGGAGTATTTTGTCCTGTCTAAAACAAATTCTGCCTCCGCCACCACCATCCACATACGTAATGACATATTTTATTCATTCAAGAATGTATATCAGGTTTCTAGGTTATTTATATTGTTTATTGTCATATTAGATGAATTGTGATAGATAAATAAGCAGTAGAGTTTGATATTAGCGAAATATTGAAGTATTTTGTCGTGCCTCCTGAGAGCCGGAATGGATTAATTGCATTTCAATTAATTTAAATGAGAAAAATTGACTCAGCACACAAGCAAATCGGGATACGAGCAAGGTCACAGTGGACCCTCGCTATTCGAACACTCCAAACTCTCCCTTTTATGTAAGTTTATTATTGTAAGTGCTTTTATAAGTGTATTTTTGGGGGTCTGAAATGGACTAATCTAATTTACATCATTCCTTATGGGAATAAATTCGTTTAGTAACAGCACTTGAACAGCATTCTGGAATGAAGAATGTTCGAATAGTGAGGGTCCACTGTATAACCTAATTTGAAACAAACATTTTTTTATGTTTAATTTTTGTTTTCTATTAAAATCTGTTATGCAGCTGGAAAGCAACAAGATGGACAAATAGATAGCTCAATGCAGATTATTAAACACATGAATTATTCTATTCAAGAGTGCAGCATTTAAGAAAAGATATCTTCTAATGAAATAAAACACAATGGGATTTTTAACATATGCCCCTTTTAAGTGGGTAGGGGGTACTGCTGCTGTTGAAGGGCTTTTGGGCTAAGGAGTTGGAGCTATTCTTTCTTGGATCAAGTCTAATTACTTCCCATTCCCCAGGTGCTGTATGACTCCTCCCTTCAAAGGAGGTGCCTTGGTGTTGGTAAAGTCCTCTTGATCTAGGGAACTGGAGCTACCGTCCACTATCTTAGATAAAACCTGATTCCCTCCCAATACCCTGTTTTAATATAATTTTGTTACTTAAAATTATCATTACATTTAATAACCTAATTATAATTACAGTACAGTGGACCCTCGGTTTTTGTTGAAAATCCTTTCCAGAATGCTGTTTGAGTGCCGTTACCGAACAAATTTGTTCCCATAAGAACAAATGTAAATTATATTAGTCATTTCTGATCCCCAAAAATACACTTTCAAAAGCACTTACGAAAATACACTAACATAATTGTTCGAGTTTGGAGGTGAACGAAAACCGAGGGTCCACTGTATATTAAACTATACAGTGAAATCAAACTTCAATTGTACAACTATATACTAATGATGGTAGGATTGCTGGTGTCTTTTTCTGTCTCATAAACACGCTGGATAACAGGTATATCTAGCTACTTCTACTTACACTTTAGGTCACACTACACAGGCATGCACATGCATATATATATACATACACACATCTAGGGAAACCAGTTAATTGATTTAGTTGGACTTGAGTCCTGGAAATGGGAAGTACAATGCCTGCACTTTAAAGGAGGGGTCTGAGATAGTGACAGCTGGGAGGGACTTTTCTCAGCTGTAGTATCTGAGCTCCTCTGCAAAGACAGTGATTATGTATGAGTGTGGTGAAAGTGTTGAATGATGATGAAAGTTTTTTCCTTTTGGGGATTTTCTTTCTTTTTGGGTCACCCTGCCTCGGTGGGAGACGGCCGACTTGTTGAAAAAAAAAAAAAAAAAAAAAAAAAAAATCTAGGTTTTTCTTCTTTTTCTTAATAGCTCTTGTTCTTTTTATTTTCTCTATTGTCCATGGGGAAGTGGAAAAGAATCTTTCCTCTGTAAGCCATGCGTGTCGTATGAGGCGACTAAAATGCCGGGAGCAATGGGCTAGTAACCCATTCTCCTGTACACATTTACTAAAAAAGAGAAGAAGAAAAACTTTATAAAACTGGGTTGTTTGAATGTGCGTGGATGTAGTGCGGATGATAAGAAAGAGATGATTGCTGATGTTATGAATGAAAAGAAGTTAGATGTCCTGGCCTTAAGCGAAACAAAGCTGAAGGGGGTAGGCGAGTTTCAGTGGGGAGAAATAAATGGGATTAAGTCAGGAGTATCTGAGAGAGTTAGAGCTAAGGAAGGGGTAGCAATAATGTTGAAGGATCAGTTATGGAAGGAGAAGAGGGAATATAAATGTGTAAATTCAAGGATTATGTGGATTAAAATAAGGGTCGGATGCGAAAAGTGGGTCATAATAAGCGTGTATGCACCTGGAGAAGAGAGGAGTGTAGAGGAGAGAGAGAGATTTTGGGAGATGTTAAGCGAATGTATAGGAACTTTTGAACCAAGTGAGAGAGTAATTGTGGTAGGGGACCTAAATGCTAAAGTAGGAGAAACATGTAGAGAGGGTGTGGTAGGTAAGTTTGGGGTGCCAGGTGTAAATGATAATGGGAGCCCTTTGATTGAACTTTGTATAGAAAGGGGTTTAGTTATAGGTAATACATATTTTAAGAAAAAGAGGATAAATAAGTATACAAGATATGATGTAGGGCGTAATGAGAGTAGTTTGTTGGACTATGTATTGGTAGATAAAAGACTGTTGAGTAGACTTCAGGATGTACATGTTTATAGAGGGGCCACAGATATATCAGATCACTTTTTAGTTATAGCTACAGTGGGAGTAAAAGGTAGATGGGATACGTACAAGGAAAATAGAAGCAGTAAGTAAGAGAGAGGTGAAGGTTTATAAACTAAAAGAGGAGGCAGTTAGGGTAAGATATAAACAACTATTGGAGGATAGATGGGCTAGTGAGAGTGTAGGCAATGGGATCGAAGATGTATGGGGTAGATTTAAAAATGTAGTGTTAGAGTGTTCAGCAGAAGTTTGTGGTTACAGGCGAGTGGGTGCGGGAGGGAAGAAGAGCGATTGGTGGAATGATGATGTAAAGAAAGTAGTAAGGGAGAAAAAGTTAGCATATGAGAGGTTTTTACAAAGTAGAAGTGATGCAAGGAGGGAAGAGTATATAGAGAGAAAAAGAGAGGTTAAGAGAGTGGTGAAGCAATGTAAAAAGAGAGCAAATGAGAGAGTGGGTGAGATGTCATCAACAAATTTTGTTGAAAATAAGAAACAGTTTTGGAGTGAGATTAATAAGTTGAGGAAGCCTAGGGAACAAATGGATTTGACAGTTAAAAATAGGAGAGGAGAGTTATTAAATGGAGAGTTAGAGGTATCGGGAAGATGGAGGGAATATTTTGAGGAGTTGTTAAATGTTGATGAAGACAGGGAAGCTGTGATTTCGTGTATAGGGCAAGGAGGAATAACATCTTGTAGGAGTGTGGAAGAGCCAGTTGTGAGTGTGGGGAAGTTCGTGAGGCAGTGGGTAGAATGAAAGGGGTAAGGCAGCTGGGATTGATGGGATAAAGATAGAAATGTTAAAGCAGGTGGGGATATAGTTTTGGAGTGGTTAGTGCTATTATTTAATAAATGTATGGAAGAGGGTAAGGTACCTAGGGATTGGCAGATAGCGTGTATTGTTCCTTTGTATAAAGGCAAAGGGGACAAAAGAGAGTGCAAAAATTATAGGGGAATAAGTCTGTTGAGTTCTAGGTAGTAGGTTGGTAGACAGCAACCGCCCAGGGAGGTACTACCGTCCTGCCAAGTGAGTGTAAAACGAAAGCCTGTAATTGTTTTACATGATGGTAGGATTGCTGGTGTCTTTTTTCTGTCTCATAAACATGCAAGATTTCAGGTACATCTTGCTACTTCTACTTACACTTAGGTCACACTACACATTCATGTACAAGCATATATATATACACACCCCTCTGGGTTTTCTTCTATTTTCTTACTAGTTCTTGTTCTTATTTCCTCTTATCTCCATGGGGAAGTGGAACAGAATTCTTCCTCCGTAAGCCATGCGTGTCGTAAGAGGCGCCTAAAATGCCTGGAGCAAGGGGCTAGTAACCCCTTCTCCTGAATAAATTACTAATTGTAAAAGGAGAAACTTTCGTTTTTCCTTTTGGGCCACCCTGCCTCGGTGGGAAACGGCTGACGTGTTGAAAGAAGAAAGACGTCTGTTGAGTGTACCTGGTAAAGTGTATGGTAGAGTTATTATTGAAAGAATTAAGAGTAAGACAGAAAGCAGGATAGCAGATGAACAAGGGGGCTTTAGGAAAGGTAGGGGGTGTGTAGACCAAGTGTTTACAGTGAAACATATAGGTGAACAGTATTTGGATAAGGGTAAAGAGGTTTTTGTGGCATTTATGGATTTGGAAAAGGCGTATGATAGGGTGGATAGGGGGGCAATGTGGCAGATGTTGCAGGTGTATGGAATAGGAGGTAGGTTACTGAGAGCAGTGAAGAGTTTTTATGAGGATAGTGAGGCTCAAGTTAGTGTGTGTAGGAGGGAAGGGGTCTATTTCCCAGTAAAAGTGGGCCTTAGACAAGGATGTGTGATGTCACCGTGGTTGTTCAATATATTTATAAATGGGGTTGTAAGAGAAGTGAATGCGAGGGTCTTGGCAAGAGGTGTGGGGTTAAAAGATAAAGAATTAAATACAAAGTGGGAGTTGTTACAGTTGCTTTTTGCTGATGACACTGTGCTTTTGGGAGATTCTGAAGAGAAGTTGCAGAGGTTGGTGGATGAATTTGGTAGGGTGTGTAAAAGAAGAAAATTGAAAGTGAATATAGGAAAGAGTAAGGTGATGAGGATAACAAAAAGATTAGGTGACGAAAGATTGGATATAAGATTGGAGGGAGAGAGTATGGAGGAGGTGAATGTATTCAGATATTTGGGAGTGGACATGTCAGCAGATGGGTCTATGAAGGATGAGGTGAATCATAGAATTGATGAGGGAAAAAGGGTGAGTGGAGTACTTCGGAGTCTGTGGAGACAAAGAACTTTGTCCATGGAAGTAAAGAAGGGAATGTATGAGAGTATAGTTATACCAACACTCTTATATGGGTGTGAAGCATGGGTGATGAATGTTGCAACGAGGAGAAGGCTGGAGGCAGTGGAGATGTCATGTCTGAGGTCAATGTGTGGTGTGAATATAATGCAGAGAATTCGGAGTTTGGAAATTAGGAGGAGGTGCGGGATTACCAAAACTATTATCCAGAGAGCTGAGGAGGGGTTGTTGAGGTGGTTCGAACATGTAGAGAGAATGGAACGAGACAGAATAACTTCGAGAGTGTATAAATCTGTAGTGGATGGAAGGCGGGGTTGGGGTCGGCCTAGGAAAGGTTGGAGGGAGGGGGTAAAGGAAGTTTTGTGTGCGAGGGGCTTGGACTTCCAGCAAGCATGTGTGAGCGTATTTGATAGGAGTGAATGGAGACAAATGGTTTTAATACTTGACGTGCTGTTGGAGTGTGAGCAAAGTAACATTTATGAAGGATTCAGGAAACCGGCAGGCCGGACTTGAGTCCTGGAGATGGGAAGTACAGTGTCTGCACTCTGAATGAGGGGTGTTAATGTTGCAGTTTTATAACTGTAGTGTAAAGCACCCCTCTGGCAAGACAGTGATGGAGTGAACGATGATGAAAGTTTTTTTTCGGGCCACCCTGCCTTGGTGGGAATCGGCCGATGTGTTAATAAAAAAAAAATACTAATGTCGAGAACTTTTAAGGTCTAATTTTAATCTGCCCAAAATGCTCTGCATAACAAAGGACTATTCAGAATGCATAAAATGTCATTTACTTTTATTCATAAATAACCCACACACAGGAGAATGAAAATAACGATGTTTTGGTCCAACTTGGATCATTAATTAATGGTCCAAGTTGGACCATTAATTAGTTAATGGTCCAAGTTGGACTGAAATGTCATCATAGTTTCATTCTCCTCAGTGGCAGACTGGTTATGTGTTGAAAAAAATATATACGTATATATTTTGAAAACAACATTGTATAGTTGGGGAACCTGAGGTATCCATATTATATTCACACTCTTATATGGGTGTGAAGAATGGGTTTCTTATGTTGCAGCAAGGAGGAGGTTGGAGGCAGTGGAAATGTGTCTTGAGGGCAATGTGTGGTGTGAATATTATGCAGAGAATTCTTACTTTGGAGAAGAGAAAGCTATGAAGGGTTACTAAAAGTATTATCCAGAGGGCTAAGGAGGGGTTATTGAAGTGGTTTGGACACCTAGAGAGGATTGACTTAGAGGGTGTATAAATCTGTAGTGAAGGGAAAGAGGGGTAAGGGTCAGTCTAGGAAAAGTTGGAGGGAGGGGCTAGTACATCCAACAGGCATGTGTGAGCATGTTAGATAGGAGTGGAGGCAAGTGGTTTTTATGACTTGACATACAGTGGACTCCCGGATTACGTACTGCTCCAAACTCGAACAATTATGTAAGTGTATTTTTGTAAGTGCTTTTGTAAGTGTATTTTTGGGGGTCTAAAAGAACTAATCTAATTTACATTATTCCTTATGGGAACAAATTCGCTCGGTAACGGCATTTGAACAGCATTCTGGAACGAAATAATGACGTAATCCGGGGGTCCACTGTACTGCTGGAGTGTGAGCAAAGTAACATTTATGAAAGGAAATAGGGAAACTGGATAGCTAGACTTGAGTCCTGGAAGTGGGAAGTACAGTGCCTGCAATCTGAAGGAGGGGCAAGGATATTACAGGTTGGAGGGGCACCAGAGCTGCAATGTCAGCACACCTCTGGCAAGATGGTAATGGAATTAGTGATGGTGAAAGCATTTCTTCTTTTTCAGGTCACTCTACCTCAGTGGGAGATGGCCAGTGTATTAAAAAAAATGGAGAAACACTGATTCTATAGGGGTCATGCAGCTCAGGTATCCATATTAATTACCTATAATACCGATGTATAGTCAGCAGCCATCAACAAAAATTACGCTGTATTGCATTTAGGAAAAAAAAAAGGAAAAATACATACTTTTGAACACACTCCTGCGAAGTCATCACCAAGGCACAGTAAGGCAATTACAGGACCCTGATTAATGGCATTCTTATATTCTGAAGTAAGAAACACTCTCTGGGCATCTGCCGTTTCCATCATCACTTCTCGACTGTGCTGGATCTTGCACTCCACCTGGAAAATGTAAACAGCAATGTATATTTATGGGGAAACAGTACAAAGTAGTTAAAAAATTCAGTCAAGGAGCATCAATGGTGAAGACGCCTCACAAGAGATGAAGCAGAAGACTTGGGCAAACTTGTGGCCGTAATTTGGCAACCTCTTACTGTACCAGGTTTTTTTTAAAGCAGAGTAGCGTAAGTTACAAGAGCAGAAATGTTATTACTAATATGACCCATATGGATCATACAGCACTAAGCTGTATGACCCACACATGTCATACAACACTGAGCTGCATGACCCACTTTTTATGAATGTAATACTGTACCACTAGCTACAATTTTATGAAAACCAAACAATATCATTGCTTTTCACTGATTTTTTAACAGAAATTTGCTTGTAATATTGTTGTATCTGTACACTTGATAAAACATTTCAATCAAAATACAGTGGACCCCCGAGTTCGTAAAAACTTCACTCCTGAAGTCTGCTCAAGTGCCATTACCGAACGAATTTACTCCCTTAAGGAAAAATGTCACGTAGGTTAGTCTATTTCAGACCCCCAAAAATACTTTTCCACAAGCACTTACAATATTATACTTACATAAATGTACGATTTCCGGTGTTTACGAAACTCGGGGGTCCACTGTAGAATGCTGTGTCTTATTTTATAAATGAGAAATATGAGCAGTGATAAGCTCTAATGCACTAAATACCACTAGATGCTACCCACTCTCCCAGATGGGAGACCTGACAGGGTTTCCATTATGGATTCTGTGAGAGGGAGCAGAAGCAATGTCTGAACCACTAGCTAAGATTTACAACATGTGAATGGATACAGAACAGTTGCAAGAGATCTGAAAGACAAAGAATATAGTCTCAATATTTAAGCAAGGAGACAGACAGGAAGTGCTGAACTATAGACCAGTTTCTCTGACATGCATACCATGCAAAGTAATGGAGAAGATTATCAAGAGAGTGTTTGAGCACTTAGGGAGAAGCTGTTTTATAAAGAATAACCAGCACAGATTCAGAGGCAAATCCTGTCTTATCAACCTGTTGTAGTTCTCTGACAAAGTAAAAGGTGCAAGAGAGCAAAGATGGATGGGTGGATTGCATTTTCTTAAACTGCTAGAAGGTATCTGATAATGAACTCCATAAGAGGCTGGGGGTAAAAATTTGAGGTGCTGGTAAAAATAACAGGGAATGTACTCCAATGGATCACAGTACCCTAGGGGAATGAAGCAGTGACTGTCAGGAGAAGACTATGGAATGGAGAAGAGTAATTAGTGGGATTCCACAAGGATTGGTATTATGTTTCTGGTTTATGTGAATGATATTCCAAATAGGAGTGAATCAGATGTATCTCTGATGATGATCTAAAGCTAATGAAGAGACTAAAAAATGATGAGGACAGGGAAATGGTCCAAATGGATCTGGACAAACTGCAAAATTGGTTAGATAAGTGGTTGCCTGATTTCAATCCCAGAAAATGCAAGGTTATGAAGAGTGAGGAAGGGACAAAAAGAATAAGACACTACTAGTATAGACTTAGGGGACTGAGGATGCAGATCTTACTCAAAGGAAGACCTAGAGTGAACATAGTACAGTGGTACCTCGAGTTACGATGGTCCCCAAAATCACCCTTTTATGTAAGTTTATTTTTTTAAATGCTTGTGTAGGTATATTTTTGGGGGTGTAAAAGGACTAGTCTATTTTACATTATTCCTTATGGGGATAAATTCGTTTGGTAATGGCACTTGAACAGCATTCTCGAACGAAAAAATATCGTAACTCGAGGTACCACTGTACCTAGTATATCACCATAGGCTCACATCAGCCAAATAACTTTGGCAGATAATGTTCATCTGGCAAATCTAAGTAGCTTTCCAAACCCTCAACAAAAAGGCATTTCAGCCCCTTAATATAACATGTGTCAGGCTTATCTTGGAGAATGCAGCACCAGTTTGGGACCCACACCTGAAAATGAATGTAGAAAGGGACAGGCTATTTGAGAGGCAAGAAACAGGTACTCAGGGACACAATAGGAAGTATTTCTTCAGTTTTCGGATAATTGGGAAGAGGAATGATCTTGATGAAGAAACGGTGGAGGAAGCCTTTATACACAGCTTTATGAGCAGGTACAATAGAACACCCAAGGTTACAAGGGAGAGAATCAGGCCAGCAGCAAGTTGAGAGGTAGGGTCAGGAGCTAAGACTCAACCCTGGCAACCATATTTAGATGAGTATACAGTGGTACCCCAAGTTTCGAACAGCTCCCAACTTGAACAGTTATGTAAGTGTATTATTGTAAGTGCTTTTGTAAGTGTATTTTTGGGGGTCTGAAATGGACTAATCTAATTTACATTATTCCTTATGGGAACAAATTTGTTCGGTAATGGCACTCGAACAGCCTTATGGAACGAATTATGGCTGAAACTCGGGATACCACTGTATCTGCTGCAAAAAAGTAGTTAATGATACCATCCCTTTACTTACAGCTTGAGCTCTAAGTGAAGCAATGAACTCCATTGCTCTCTGGTGCTGAGCTTCATCAAAAAAGAAGATTATGAGGGTAGCTTCTTGAGCTGCATACACAGGTGATCCGTAAGTATATGGAACAACACTGCAGTCACTGCTCAGGTTCAAATCAATACTATAAAGGGAGAAAAATGGATGCTATATTAAAATAAAATCTAATTTATACACTGCACACAAGAGAATTGGCACTATTTTATTTAATATCCATGTTATTTTGACGAGATCACAAAATTCGAAGAAATGTGAATATCACGTCCACTACTGTATTAAGAATGACAGTGGAAAGTTAAAATGGAATTAGATCAAGAATCAACCCAAAACTCTAACTCCCCACTTTGTTACCAGCTCTAAATATTACAATGAACATTTTAAGAAATTCATGCGAGTGTATAAAGTAGGAAATGAGGATGTATCATGCTGATATTGATTTATGAAGAAAGCGAGCAACATAAATTATAATGATATTATGCGCTTTGATCAACAAGATGTAATTAGCATTATATCTGCTGTTTTGTGTTTGAAATTTCTAGCTACAAAACATAGCAGTCTATAAGCTCTGTTACTCAAGGCAAGATGTTACACTAGAATGCTTGTTAGTAGCAATTCAAATTCAAAAGTTAAAATTAAAATTATTTCAGCATGATACAATGTTTGTACAGAGATGGGTGACATTTAGGTGTACATGCACAAAGTCCTTAGTATGCAGAGCATTTCAGGCAAACTTAAGCCTATCTTAAGACTAAAAAGGCAATAATTAGTTGATTCATATACTACAGTAATACCCCGGTTTTCGTCCTTAATCTGTTCCAGAAGGTAGGCTGAAATCCGAAATGTACGAAAACCAAAGTAATATTTCCCATAAGAAATAATGTAAATCTAATTAATCCGTTCCAGACACCCAAAAATATTAACAAAAAATACGTTTTGTAGAGAAAAACTGTAGTTTTACATACAGAAAATAATGAGAAATAAATATAAATGACTAATTTTAAAGATAAATGAACATTACATACCTTTATTGAAGACTCTTGTTTGCGTATGGAAGAAGGCAAGGAGGGGAGAGGGAGTTGAGGTTATTGTTTGGAAGGGAAATCCCCTTCCATAAGGACTTCAGGTATCAAGTCCCTATCCAGGGTTACTTCCCTTCTTTGTCTTTTACTGGCACTAGGGCCAGCTTGAGAGTCACTGTACCTCTGTCGCACAAAAAAATCTGTCCAGAGAGCTCTGTTTCTGGCGTCTCTAAGATTTACCTAAAATGGGACAAGGCACTGTCATTGAACGTGTTGCAGACACTGCTTGCAACAGTTTTGTTAGGGTGATAATTCTCCACAAAACTTTGCAACTCATTCCACTTTGCACACATGTGCTTAATCACTGAAGAAGGGACATTCTCCCCTCTCTCTTTCTCCTCTGAAGCAATTTCCTCTTGAATTCTATCGTGTTTCTCACCTTCTTTACCAAAGGGCTGGCACTCTGAACTTTCTTTGGCCCCATGGTGGCTTATTTCACAGTCGCAATCAATAAATCAGCACAAAAAACAATGGATGAACGCGCGGAGTATTGCTAACTCAACGAGAGAGAGGGGCAGACTGAGTCTGGTATGTGTGAGAAGCAGCGTCCTGGGAAGGTGGACGTGTCTGATACGGACGATTTCTGAGTGGATGTATGAAACCCGGGGGAAAATTTTGCCAAAAAAAGTGCTCGAAATCCGAATTAAACGATTTCCGCACCAGACGAAAACTGGGGGTTCACTGTAGTATATATAATATAATATAGTACAGTGGACCCCCGAGTTTTGGTCATAATTCATTCGAGAAGGCTGCTCAAGTGCCATTACCGAACAAATTTACTCCCTTAAGGAATAATGTCAAGTAGGTTAGTCCATTTCAGACCCCCAAAAATACACTTACAAAAGCACTTACATTATTACACTTACATAATTGTTCGATTTCCGAGGTGACCGAAACTCGAGGGTCCACTGTATATAATATATATAATATAATATATAGTATAATATAATATATATAATATAATAATGTTGATGAAGACAGGGAAGCTGTGATTTCGTGTGTAGGGCAAGGAGGAATAACATCTTGTAGGAGTGTGGAAGAGCCAGTTGTGGGTGTAGGGGAAGTTCGTGAGGCAGTGGGTAGAATGAAAGGGAGTAAGGCAGCTGGGATTGATGGGATAAAGATAGAAATGTTAAAAGCAGGTGGGGATATAATTTTGGAGTGGTTGGTGCTATTATTTAATAAATGTATGGAAGAGGGTAAGGTACCTAGGGATTGGCAGAGAGCGTGTATTGTTCCTTTGTATAAAGGCAAAGGGGACAAAAGAGAGTGCAAAAATTATAGGGGAATAAGTCTGTTGAGTGTACCTGGTAAAGTGTATGGTAGAGTTATTATTGAAAGAATTAAGAGTAAAACAGAAAGCAGGATAGCAGATGAACAAGGGGCTTTAGGAAAGGTAGGGGTGTGTAGACCAAGTGTTTACAGTGAAACATATAGGTGAACAGTATTTGGATAAGGGTAAAGATGTTTTTGTGGCATTTATGGATTTGGAAAAGGCGTATGATAGGGTAGATAGGGGGCAATGTGGCAGATGTTGCAGGTGTATGGAATAGGAGGAAGGTTACTGAAAGCAGTGAAGAGTTTTTATGAGGATAGTGAGGCTCAGGTTAGAGTGTGTAGGAGGGAAGGGGACTATTTCCCAGTAAAAGTGGGCCTTAGACAAGGATGTGTGATGTCACCGTGGTTGTTCAATATATTTATAGATGGGGTTGTAAGAGAAGTGAATGCAGGGTCTTGGCAAGAGGTGTTGGGCTAAAAGATAAAGAAGCAAATACAAAGTGGGAGTTGTCACAGTTGCTTTTGCTGATGACACTGTGCTTTGGGAGATTCTGAAGAGAAGCTGCAGAGGTTGGTGGATGAATTTGGTAGGGTGTGTAAAAGAAGAAAATTGAAAGTGAATATAGGAAAGAGTAAGGTGATGAGGATAACAAAAGAATAGGTGACGAAAGATTGGATATCAGATTGGAGGGAGAGAGTATGGAGGAGGTGAATGTATTCAGATATTTGGGAGTGGACATGTCGGCGGATGGGTCTATGAAGGATGAGGTGAATCATAGAATTGATGAGGGAAAAGGGTGAGTGGAGCACTTCGAGTCTGTGGAGACAAAGAACCTTGTCCATGGAAGTAAAGAGGGAATGTATGAGAGTATAGTTATACCAACGCTCTTATATGGGTGTGAAGCATGGGTGATGAATGTTGCAACGAGGAGAAGGCTGGAGGCAGTGGAGATGTCATGTCTGAGGTCAATGTGTGGTGTGAATATAATGCAGAGAATTCGGAGTTTGGAAATTAGGAGGAGGTGCGGATTACCAAAACGATTGTCCAGAGAGCTGAGGAGGGGTTGTTGAGGTGGTTTGGACATGTAGAGAGAATGGAACGAGACAGAGTGACTTCGAGAGTGTATAAATCTGTAGTTGAGGGAAGGCGGGGTAGGGGTCGGCCTAGGAAAGGTTGGAGGGAGGGGGTAAAGGAAGTTTTGTGTGCGAGGGGCTTGGATTTCCAGCAAGCATGTGTGAGCGTATTTGATAGGAGTGAATGGAGGCATATGGTTTTTAATACTTGACGTGCTGTTGGAGTGTGAGCAAAGTAACATTTATGAAGGGATTCAGGGAAACCGGCAGGCCGGACTTGAGTTCTGGAGATGGGAAGTACAGTGCCGGCACTCTGAAGGAGGGGTGTAAATGTTGCAGTTTTATAACTGTAGTGTAAAGCACCCTTCTGGCAAGACAGTGATGGAGTGAATGATGATGAAAGTTTTTCTTTTTCGGGCCACCCTGCCTTGGTGGGAATCGGCCGATGTGTTAATAAAAAAAAAAAAAAATAATAATATATTTTTATTTCATTGCAAGTTTACATCGAGATTTTGTAATTACAATCATGAACTGAAGTGCAAAGAGAGCCACTATCATGTCATGGCATTATGGGCAGACTAAATCTAATGGCTTATAGACTACTTAATACTAGAGAAATTGATTGATTTTGTTTTAGTTAAACATTAGCTTAGGTTTATAACAGATAATAAGTTTACTCAAATTACAATCTGAGGATATTACATTGTGGCAAGGTTAAAGTGTTTTGTAGGATGGTTACATCAGTAGTAAATATTGAAATTATATTATGGGAAAGTAACACTGAGCATTGTCTCAAGTGGTTTTAACAATAAACAATAACAATCTCTCCAAAGTTTTTCTCTTCTTTTATTTTGACTAATAATTCTTAATGCATACTGTATTGTGTTTAACAAGGTTGTAGCCAAAGTGCGTTATTTTATATTTAATTATTATAGTATTATACTGTTCAGTTAACCTGGGCTTGAATAGAGTATCACTGACAAGATACAAGATACACGATACACTCTGCAGAATAAGATTGTACAGTGGTACCCCGGTTTACGTAATTACAGTAGGCCCTCATTTAGCACGGTAGTTACGTTCCTGAAAACGTCGTGTTAGCTAAAATCGTGTTAGATAATTAAAAGAACTTATGGGAAAAATAGGGTTACGTTCCTGAGAGTCCCCAAAAAGCCAAACAAGTTTTTTTTAGACCAACAGATCTTACAAATATAAGAGAGAATATGTAATTGTAGTTCATTATCGTGATGTATTATGTTGTTTTTACTGCTTAAGACTACAAATGTAACAGAAATAATAGTATTTACCTTAAATTGTGGGTGCTAATGTTTGTGGATGATTGTGAAGAGAGTGGAGAGTTATGCTGTGGCCCTACTGGGCTGAGGTGGATAGTAGAGATTCTGGAACTGAAGTCGATGGTTGTACTGAGTGTCTCTAACTTTAATAAAGTCATTCAGTAAGTCAGTCAAGTCATTCAGTAAGTCACCTATGACACCTTCCTCAATAGTTTCTCCCATATTGTCCTTCACGTCTCCCAGAACAATTATGTCGACTCATAATTCCCAAAACATCCACTTAACAATTCTCAGAATCCATATCCCACTCTCATCCACACTTATCTCCTCAATATAATTTTAATACAAATAACACAGTGCATAACACACACAATTCTCCAGGAATAAAGCTGACTATCATGATAGTCTCCAGGAATAAAGATGACTATCATGGTAGTCTCCATCTTTTGACAAAAAAAAAAAATATCAGCATATCCTTCAACCTGTCAAATTCAACTCATTGCTCATTGCTGTTTCATGCACTATATGTTGCTGTGCTGTACCTTTGCAAAACTTACAACAAAAATATATATTTTTTGCAACAAAACTTCCCCTTCCCTATTTATTCTCTGTATGTTCTTTATTACTTAAACTTTGTCTATCACATCACTTTGTAAATACACATTTCCTGGTATACTCAGCATACAATACACTAAGATCTACTCTTCATATTGCTTAAATAAATATTTCACAATTCCAACACTGTGTCTGGCAGCTGTTGAAGTGTATTAGAAGCAAAGTGTGACACAAAAGCTTGACTTGCGAAGAGCGATGTTTACTAATAGGTGTAATTAAGACTCAGATGTTATTATTCTACATCAACACTGCTTCAATAGTGTCAACAGTACGCAAACGTATGACGGTTATAAACAGAGAATCACAATTCTGTTAACCCTTTAAGGGATTTTTTTCAACCGCAAGTGTAATGAATACCTAGATAAAGACATTTTTCACAAATATGTTTACATTGTGAATAAGAAATAATAATCAATAATCAAGATATAGAACATAGTTGATGAAATACCTGATCATAAGTCAACCCAGACACCAAATGTAAGTTAATCAACTTGTCAAAGTTCAACACAAGACTAATCATATTAACTGAGCTCCATCACACAAAACTCTCAATACTGATACAAGTATCTGGGTGTACAACACTAGCATAGTAATACTGATACAAGTATCTGGGTGTACAACACTAGCATAGTAATACTGATACAAGTATCTGGGTGTACAACACTAGCATAGTAATACTGATACAAGTATCTGGGTGTACAACACTAGCATAGTAATACTGATACAAGTATCTGGGTGTACAACACTAGCATAGTAATACTGATACAAGTATCTGGGTGTACAACACTAGCATAGTAATACTGATACAAGTATCTGGGTGTACAACACTAGCATAGTAATACTGATACAAGTATCTGGGTGTACAACACTAGCATAGTCCACAGTGTTGGGCAAATCCATTCCCTTCTTAAACTGCAGAAGCAACCCTCGCCCTCACACTGACTCCTAACACTAAACATACTAAAGTAATAACGACGGTAATGTTTAAATCTGTTAATATATATATATACGTTATTTCATAAACATTCCTTTAAGGACATTGTTCTCCAGGTGGTGAAATTCAATTATTCTAACTAGTTAGAGCTGCCTACCCCTTTCTCCATCTACCAGAAATGTTAGGTCAATATAAAATAAATGTAATATGTCTCAGTGGAATGAAAAGAAGAAACAACGAAAAAAAGGCTCCGCTAGGAGTCGAACCGCAGTGTGCCACTTTAAGGCGACCGTACTGACCACTGCGCCACAGAGCCATTATCTTCACTTATTGAGTTTTACTATATACGTCAAGAGTGAGGCTGGCACCCAGGTGGTCTAGTAGAGTGATCAGGACTGACGTTCTTGTTGGCACTAACCTGGATGTTACTCTTGACCACAACAGTTCAGGTTCAGGAATTAAGTGGTTCAGATGAGCATGATACAGATGACTAGCACTTCTGTCATTGCTGGCACCAACCTTGACCAGTGCTTGTGTTAATGCTGGCACTAACCTTGACCAGTGTTTCTGTTAATGCTGGCACCAACCTTGACCAATGTTTCTGTTCATTCTGGCACCAGCTTTGACCAATTCTATTGTTAATGCTGGCACCAACCTTGACCAGTGTTTCTGTCAATGCTGGCACCAACCTTGACCAGTGTTTCTGTTCATTCTAGCACCAACCTTGACCAGTTTGCTGGCACCAACTTTCACCAGTGCTTTTGTCCCTGCTGTAAATCTCTGTATATCCCTGATATACAGAGACATACAGAGATAAACGAACAGAGATATACGAACCCACACACACACACACACACACACACACACACACACACACACACACACACACACACACACACACACAATATATATATATATATATATATATATATATATATATATATATATATATATATATATATATATATATATATATATATATATATATATATATATATATATATATATATGCAAAAGATCACAGTAAACAGGTGATATCAAAATATGCAAAACAACCACTATGAAAAAATAGAAGAATTCCAAGCGCTTTCGTGACTACTCACATTATCAAGGAACTATAAGGAAACGTGAGAAGAAGGCTTATAAAGAGGCAGAATACGCCTCACAGTCACATCACACTAACAAAGACAACACCTCACAGTAGCGTAACATCTCACGACTCTGTGAAGAGGAACATAAGAAAGGACCTGAAACTCTTCCCAAGAATTAAGATTAGTCCAATTTATCATTAAATTCTTCCCAAATTTTATTAATTATAAATGAATCCAATTTATATAAACCAAAAGAAATATTCATATTATTTTCAAAACTGCTTTTAATGAAACATGATTCTATTATATTCCTCTCAACCATGGACTTGCTTGATACAACCTTCTTAGCATTTTGAAAATCAATTGGATGGTTAAAGTCTCTCACATGAATAAATAGAGCATTAGAATCTTGTCCAGTTCTAATACTTTTTACAATCCAAAAAGGGACAACCAACCTTATTCAACCAAAAATATGTTGGTTCTCCCTTACCATGAAAACTTGGTTGATATGCCTTCTTTTCTTAAGAATTTTAATATTAAAGTTGTATTTAAAAATCTTGATACAGTAAAAGACTTTTGATAAAAATTCCCCCAAAATGCTGACGGATGTGTCTATAAGATTCCCTGTAAAATATGCGATAAAGTTTATTATGGTCAAACTGGTAAAAGTCTTGAACTAAGATTAAAACAACATAAATATAGCATTAGAACTGGACAAGATTCTAATGCTCTATTTATTCATGTGAGAGACTTTAACCATCCAATTGATTTTCAAAATGCTAAGAAGGTTGTATCAAGCAAGTCCATGGTTGAGAGGAATATAATAGAATCATGTTTCATTAAAAGCAGTTTTGAAAATAATATGAATATTTCTTTTGGTTTATATAAATTGGATTCATTTATAATTAATAAAATTTGGGAAGAATTTAATGATAAATTGGACTAATCTTAATTCTTGGGAAGAGTTTCAGGTCCTTTCTTATGTTCCTCTTCACAGAGTCGTGAGATGTTACGCTACTGTGAGGTGTTGTCTTTGTTAGTGTGATGTGACTGAGGTGTATTCTGCCTCTTTATAAGCCTTCTTCTCACGTTTCCTTTTATAGTTCCTTGATAATGTGAGTTGTCACGAAAGCGCTTGGAATTCTACTATTTTTTCATAGTGGTTGTTTTGCATATATATATATGTATATATATGTCGTGCCGATTAGGTAAAACTGGTCAATTAGCAAGAACTCATCTAAAATTAAGTCCTTTCTAAAATTTTCTCTGATACGTTTAAAGATATATTTTTTTTCATTTATGTTAAAGTAAGAATTTATAATTTTGTACCAAGAGAAACTTTGAAAACCTACCTAACCTTATTACAACAAGCGCAATTTAATTTAGCCTAACCCAACTAAATATATTTTAGATACGTTAACATTAATTTAATAATAAACAAAAACAATGAAATATATTTTTTTCGTTATGTTCAGAATGATTTTGGCGAAATACACAAATTTTCACTTGTCTTATATGGCAAGGTGAGCGTTGCTATTTAAGCCAAAATCGCAAGTTTTACCTAATCGGCACGACATATATATATATATATATATATATATATATATATATATATATATATATATAAGTAAGTAAAAGAGAGGTGAAGGTTTATAAACTAAAAGAGGAGGCAGTTAGGGTAAGATATAAACAACTATTGGAGGATAGATGGGCTAGTGAGAGTGTAGGCAATGGGGTCGAAAATGTATGGGGTAGATTTAAAAATGTAGTGTTAGAGTGTTCAGCAGAAGTTTGTGGTTACAGGCGAGTGGGTGCGGAGGGAAGAGGAGCGATTGGTGGAATGATGATGTAAAGAGAGTAGTAAGGGAGAAAAGTTAGCATATGAGAGGTTTTTACAAAGTAGAAGTGATGCAAGGAGGGAAGAGTATATGGAGAGAAAAAGAGAGGTTAAAGAGTGGTGAAGCAATGTAAAAGAGAGCAGATGAGAGAGTGGGTGAGATGTTATCAGCAAATTTTGTTGAAAATAAGAAAAAGTTTTGGAATGAGATTAATAAGTTGAGGAAGCCTAGAGAACAAATGGATTTGACAGTTAAAAATAGGAGAGGAGAGTTATTAAATGGAGAGTTAGAGGTATCGGGAAGATGGAGAGAATATTTTGAGGATTTGTTAAATGTTGATGAAGACAGGGAAGCTGTGATTTCGTGTGTAGGGCAAGGAGGAATAACATCTTGTAGGAGTGTGGAAGAGCCAGTTGTGGGTGTAGGGAAGTTCGTGAGGCAGTGGGTAGAATGAAAGGGGTAAGGCAGCTGGGATTGATGGGATAAAGATAGAAATGTTAAAAGCAGGTGGGGATATAATTTTAGAGTGGTTGGTGCTATTATTTAATAAATGTATGGAAGAGGGTAAGGTACCTAGGGATTGGCAGAGAGCGTGTATTGTTCCTTTGTATAAAGGCAAAGGGGACAAAAGAGAGTGCAAAAATTATAGGGGAATAAGTCTGTTGAGTGTACCTGGTAAAGTGTATGGTAGAGTTATTATTGAAAGAATTAAGAGTAAAACAGAAAGCAGGATAGCAGATGAACAAGGGGGCTTTAGGAAAGGTAGGGGGTGTGTAGACCAAGTGTTTACAGTGAAACATATAGGTGAACAGTATTTGGATAAGGGTAAAGATGTTTTTGTGGCATTTATGGATTTGGAAAAGGCGTATGATAGGGTAGATAGGGGGCAATGTGGCAGATGTTGCAGGTGTATGGAATAGGAGGAAGGTTACTGAAAGCAGTGAAGAGTTTTTATGAGGATAGTGAGGCTCAGGTTAGAGTGTGTAGGATTGAAGGGGACTATTTCCCAGTAAAAGTGGGCCTTAGACAAGGATGTGTGATGTCACCGTGGTTGTTCAATATATTTATAGATGGGGTTGTAAGAGAAGTGAATGCGAGGGTCTTGGCAAGAGGTGTTGGGCTAAAAGATAAAGAAGCAAATACAAAGTGGGAGTTGTCACAGTTGCTTTTTGCTGATGACACTGTGCTTTTGGGAGATTCTGAAGAGAAGATGCAGAGGTTGGTGGATGAATTTGGTAGGGTGTGTAAAAGAAGAAAATTGAAAGTGAATATAGGAAAGAGTAAGGTGATGAGGATAACAAAAAGAATAGGTGACGAAAGATTGGATATCAGATTGGAGGGAGAGAGTATGGAGGAGGTGAATGTATTCAGATATTTGGGAGTGGACATGTCGGCGGATGGGTCTATGAAGGATGAGGTGAATCATAGAATTGATGAGGGGAAAAGGGTGAGTGGAGCACTTCGGAGTCTGTGGAGACAAAGAACCTTGTCCATGGAAGTAAAGAGGGAATGTATGAGAGTATAGTTATACCAACGCTCTTATATGGGTGTAAGCATGGGTGATGAATGTTGCAACGAGGAGAAGGCTGGAGGCAGTGGAGATGTCATGTCTGAGGTCAATGTGTGGTGTGAATATAATGCAGAGAATTCGGAGTTTGGAAATTAGGAGGAGGTGCGGGATTACCAAAACGATTGTCCAGAGAGCTGAGGAGGGGTTGTTGAGGTGGTTTGGACATGTAGAGAGAATGGAACGAGACAGAGTGACTTCGGAGTGTATAAATCTGTAGTGGAGGGAAGGCGGGGTAGGGGTCGGCCTAGGAAAGGTTGGAGGGAGGGGTAAAGGAAGTTTTGTGTGCGAGGGGCTTGGATTTCCAGCAAGCATGTGTGAGCGTATTTGATAGGAGTGAATGGAGGCATATGGTTTTTAATACTTGACGTG
Source organism: Cherax destructor (assembly GCA_009830355.1). Classification (NCBI taxonomy): domain Eukaryota; kingdom Metazoa; phylum Arthropoda; class Malacostraca; order Decapoda; family Parastacidae; genus Cherax; species Cherax destructor. The sequence continues at coordinate 34,722 of WNWK01015152.1, forward strand.
CTGTTGGAGTGTGAGCAAAGTAACATTTATGAAGGGATTCAGGGAAACCGGCAGGCCGGACTTGAGTTCTGGAGATGGGAAGTACAGTGCCGGCACTCTGAAGGAGGGGTGTAAATGTTGCAGTTTTATAACTGTAGTGTAAAGCACCCTTCTGGCAAGACAGTGATGGAGTGAATGATGATGAAAGTTTTTCTTTTTCGGGCCACCCTGCCTTGGTGGGAATCGGCCGATGTGTTAATAAAAATATATATATATATATATATATATATATATATATATATATATATATATATATATATATATATATATATATAGATAATATATACATAAATAAAAATATATAGATAAAAATATATAGAGATTCCACTCTAATGCATAATAAAAGTAGGTATATAAACATCACGCTGTCATTCACTGTAACAACAGAGATACAAAGATCACATTGTTATAAACAGTAACCCTACAAATGCAAAGATCACACTGTTATACAAAGTAACGTCAGAGTTACAAAGATCACATTGTTATACACAATAACACCATACATGAGGCCTGGTCTAAGACCGGGCCGCTGGGGCGTTGACCCCCGAAACCCTCTCCAGGTATACATATAAAGATTACACTGTTGTACACAATAACAACACACATACACAGTAACATGGAAAAAAGTAAAATAAGAAATTAAATAACTATCGTACATGAATAGAAGAATAACATTTTAATTGGTTGGCCTCACTATGGTGGTCAGGCTGGCTGGTAAGTTACTCTTTTCTGGCTGGACCAGGTTTCCAGACTGCCCAGGTGGATGTGTTTACAAGGCGCAGATTTCCGTGTGTCCTCCCCTGTTATTACGTTTACCTGTATAATGATATTATAACACTTGTGTTGTAATATCATATATGGTAGTGCTCCTTGAGAAGGCTACATTTGAAGAGTTAAGTTCCTCTCTGAGGAAATGCTGTGTTTGGGGTTCACAGCTCTCAACGTCCCCCTCAACTGTGAGTATTAGTTCATTTGCTCTATTAATTTTTACAATATGAAACTATTTTGCTGACCGAGTAAAGAGCACATTATCACACATTGTTCAAGAGTTCTGAGAGTGTGAGTGTACAACACATTATCACACATTGTTCAAGAGTTCTGAGAGTGTGAGTGTACAACACATTATCACACATTGTTCAAGAGTTCTGAGAGTGTGAGTGTACAACACATTATCACACACTGTTAAAGAGTGCTGAGAGTGTGAGTGTACAACACATTATCACACACTGTTAAAGAGTTCTGAGAGTGTGAGTGTACAACACATTATCACACACTGTTAAAGAGTTCTGAGAGTGTATGGGAGTGAAGAACACATTATCACAAAGTGTTCAAGTGTGCCGAGAGTGTATGTGAGTGTACTGCACATTATCACACATTGTTCAAGAGTGATGTGAGTGAAGAACACATCACACACTGTTCAAGAGTTCTAAGAGTGATCAAGTCATGACTTGATAAAGATCATAATAGAAGAAAACTTTGTCTCATTAAAAGTTAGTTCAGTAAAGTGTATTTTCTTCAACCTTATAACTTGTACACTTCATTACCTATTTTTTCAGTTATTAATGTTTGTTAATTTAGGTAATACACATAACCATAACCCGAGTGTTGTAGTTAATTAGCATTCTTTAACATTCAACTGTTCAGCAATCTGTCTCACCTGAGGAAATTGAACTACAAGAGTAGTTATAAATAACAGATCTACATAACTTTTATATGTTTCACTTGGAAGTTAATGAATTATTTGACTTGTGCAATTATCAAAGTCTTCCTCTACTGATATTAAAACAGGAAAATGATTTTGGGTCTGCCCAAGCGACAGACAACAGTGGGAGAAAATTACATTTATGCTTAAAAACAGAAACACCAACCCAAAAAAAAAAATATATAAATCTTGGCTAATTTGACAGACTTGTACGACATTTGGGAATTTAAAGAAAGTGGGTCAGCTGGAGCTGTGACCCCTGGTGACCCCTGGAAAAGAGTACTTGTAAAGATATAGAAATGCAAGACAGTGCACCAGAAGGAGATAGTTGTGCTGGTACTGAAGAAAAAGGTAAAGACCAACACATGCAAGATCCAGAAATATGAAATAGCAATATTGCTATAGTGTTGATACCTTATCAATAATAACTGGTGGTGTTACTGATGCTAGTACAGGTGCTGTACATAGTGGGGAGTCAGGAAAAACTACACAAGTAGGGAATCCAGCCACGAAAAATCCTGGAAACAAAAAATCAAATATGTGCGAATTGTATGCCTTGGGTATATGTAGGCATGGAATATCTGGAAACACAGGTGGGATGAGCATTTTTGACCATCCAAAAAAAAAATGCCGCGACCTCATGACCAATAGGGCATGTATTTCTTATTCTTGTAAACTATTTCACCATGTAATGTGTTATTCATCAACCCATGAAAGATAATACTTCTACACATACTATCAGGCACACTATTTAAAGGGGACAAGAAGGTACAGATGATAAAGACCATGGGAAACAAACCAGTGAAGTTACAACCACTCCAGAGAAAGAGATTTTGTAGTGGCAGGAAGAAAAAAAACTGGCAAGAAATGACAGAAATACTACACCACCTCGGATCACTACTGGAGTGGAGGCACAGTCAGTGGTCAACACTACAGAACAACAAATATTAGTGCCAAATAAAGCCCCCTACATACCATCAATACCACAACAATTGTATTTGCAATTATACAGTGTCTAAAGCTATCAACAAACAACAAAATACCTTTCATCAGTGGACTCCTCACAGAATAAAATGCAATGTTTGTGGCTGTCACAGACACCAACTTAAATGATCACTTTGACAACGAAATATGGATCCCAGGGTACAACTTATTCAGTACTGGCAGTTAAGATTGAAAACCAAAACCTTGACTTTGTAGTAGTATAGAAGCCACCTGACACAACTTCCCAACAGTTTAAGGAACAGCTTTTGAAAACAGACTACTGTCTGGAAATTCTCCCAGCCCCAGCCCCAAATATACTGTTGCTGGGTGATTTCAATCTAAGACACCTGAAATAGAGAAATGTGGCAAATAATGTTATAGCAGAGATAACCCCAGGAGGCAGTTCAGATGAAAATTCACACACACATAAGATATTAAATCTCTGCAACAAATTCACGTTAAGCCAGCAAATAATGGAGCCAACAAGACTGGAAAACACACTTAACCTTACCTTCACTAATTACAATGATCTGGTACGAAGTATAACAGTATCAAAGACAATACACCAGATAGCAGGACTCCTGACCAGCAAAATGAAATCAGTTATAAGGGTGCTTTCACCAAATTCAACTTCAATAAGAGAAACATACAGTGGGATCAACGTAACCATGTCCTAAATGAAACAAGCTGGGAAGATATCGTAAACAACACGGACCCTAACCTTGGCATAGAAAAAATTAACTCTATGCCACTTGAGGTATGCTCAAGACAAATTTGCCTAAGAAAAAAATAAGAGAAGATGTAAACTAGGGAGAGACGCTCCCTCTACTGGCGAATGAGAAAAATCACAAAGCTGCTAAAAGGGACCAGTATATGTGAAACACGGAAGGAAGCACTGGCGAGAGAAATAAAAAAAATATCGAACTTAAGCTTAACGAATTATACAGGAGCCAAGAAACAAAATTCTTTTCCTATACCAAATATAGGGCAAAAACCACATGCAAAATTGGACCCCTGTTTAAAGGAAGAAGGACTTAGAGAGATGATAGCAAAGAAATGAGTCAGATACTGAAGTCTTTATATGACTTAGTGTTTAGTGAGCCATTAATCCGACACATTAAATGATTTTTTTATAACCAAGACCCAGAATTTGGTTAATTCAATAATTTCTGATATAATACTAACACCACAGGATATAATACTAACACCATGAATCTGGGCCCCAGACTCATGGAACTCCGTGTTCATCAATAACCTCAAGAAATCCCTTTCACGCACGTGCCTTAAATATTATATGGAGAGGAACATAGACATAGAGGTCATCCCACAGTCACTAAAAACAACACTCCAGAAAGGTGGCAGTAAGCCAACTGCAAAGAATTACAAACCGAGAGCACTAACGTGTGTATATATGTCTGCTTGTGTGTATGTCTTCTTTGTGAATGTTTGTACATGTTTGCAAAGGAACTTGTCGATAGACACTGTTGTGAATGATGTGTGTGTGGTTTGTGTGTGAATGTGTGTGTGTGTGTGTGTGTGTGTGTGTGTGTGTGTGAGTGTGTGTGTGTATGTACTCACCTAATTGTACTCACCTAATTGTGGTTGCAGGGGTCGAGACTCAGCTCCTGGCCCCGCCTCTTCGCTGTCTGCTACTGGGTCTCTGTTCTCCCTGCTCCATGAGCTTTATCATACCTTGTCTTAAAACTATGTATGGTTCCTGCCTCCACTATATCTTTCTCTAGACTATTCCACTTCCTGACTACTCTGTGGCTGAAGAAATGCTTCCTGACATCCCTTTGACTCATCTGAGTCCTCAGCTTCCAGTTGTGTCCCCTTGTTTCTGTGTTCCCTCTCTGAAACATCCTGTCACTGTCTACCTTGTCAATTCCTCGCAGTATTTTGTATGTCGTTATCATGTCTCCTCTGACGCTTCTTTCCTCCAGTGTTGTTAGTCCTATTTCCCTCAATCTTTCTTCATAAGACAGACCCCTGAGTTGTGGAACTAACCTTGTCGCAAACCTTTGCACTTTCTCTAGTTTCTTTACGTGCTTGACCAGGTGTGGGTTCCAGACTGGTGCTGCATATTCTAGTATGGGCCTGACGTACACGGTATACAGTGTCATGAACGATTCCTTGTTAAGGTAACGGTACGCTAATCTTAGGTTTGCCAGTCGCCCATATGCTGCCGCAGTTATCTGGTTGATGTGTGCCTCCGGAGACGTGCTTGGCGTTATACTCACTCCAAGGTCTTTCTCCTTTGCCGAGGTTTGTAGCCTTTGTCCGCCTAGCTTGTACTCTGTCAACGGTCTTCTTTGCCCTTCTCCGATCCTCTGTCCCTGAGTGCTGACACTCTCCTTGGAGCTAAGTGCTCACACTGACACTCTCCCTGGAGCTGAGTGCTCACAGTCTCCCTGGAACTGAGTGTTGACACTCTCCCTGGAGCTGAGTGCTGACACTCTCCCTGGAGCTGAGTGCTCACACTCTTACTGGAGCTGAGTGCTGACACTCTCCCTGGAGCTGAGTGCTCACACTCTCCTTGGAGCTGAATGCTGACACTCTCCCTGGAGTTGAGTGCGGACACTCTACCTGTCCCTGAGTGCTGACATTCTCCCTGGAGCTAAGTGCTCCCACTGACACTCTCCCTGGAGCTGATTGCTCACACTTTTCCTGGAGCTGAGTGCTGACACTCTCCCTGGAGCTGAGTGTTCACACTGTCCCTGGAGCTGAATGCTGACACTCTCCCTGGAGCTGAGTGCTGACACTCTCCCTGTCCCTGAGTGCTGGCACTCTCCCTGGAGCTGAGTGCTGGCACTCTCCCTGGAGCTGAGTGCTGACACTCTCCCTGTCCCTGAGTGCTGACACTCTCCTTGGAGCTAAGTGCTCACACTGACACTCTCCCTGGAGCTGAGTGCTCACACTCTCCCTGGAGCTGAGTGCTCACACTCTTCCTGGAGCTGAGTTCTGACACTCTCCCTGGAGCTGAGTGCTGACACTCTCCCTGGAGCTGAACGCTGACACTCTCCCTGGAGCTGAGTGCTGACACTCTCCCTGTCCCTTAGTGCTGGCACTCTCCCTGGAGCTGAGTGCTGGCACTCTCCCTGTCCCTGAGTGCTGACACTCTCCTTGGAGCTAAGTGCTCACACTGACACTCTCCCTGGAGCTGAGTGCTCACAGTGTCCCTGGAACTGAGTGTTGACACTCTCCCTGGAGCTGAGTGCTGACACTCTCCCTGGAGCTGAGTGCTCACACTCTTACTGGAGCTGAGTGCTGACACTCTCCCTGGAGCTGAGTGCTCACACTCTCCTTGGAGCTGAATGCTGACACTCTCCCTGGAGTTGAGTGCGGACACTCTCCCTGTCCCTGAGTGCTGACACTCTCCCTGGAGCTGAGTGCTCACACTCTTCCTGGAACTGAGTGCTTTACACCTCCCTGGAGGTGAGTGCTGACGCTCTCCTCGAACTGAGTGCTGACACTCTCCCTGGAACTGAGTGCTGACATTCTCCCTGCAGCTTAATGTTGACATTCTCTCTGTAACTGATTGCTGACACTCTCCCTTAAACTGAGTACTAACACTCTCCCTGGAGCTGAGTGCTGACACTTTCCCTGGAGCTGAGTGCTGACACTCTCCCTGCCGCTGAGTGCTGACACTCTCCCTGGAGCTGAGTGCTGACACTCTCCCTGGAGCTGAGTGCTGACACTCTCCCTGTCCCTGAGTGCTGACACTCTCCTTGGAGCTAAGTGCTCACACTGACACTCTCCCTATAGCTGAGTGCTCACAGTCTCCCTGGAACTGAGTGTTGACACTCTCCCTGGAGCTGAGTGCTGACACTCTCCCTGGAGCTGAGTGCTGACACTCTCCCTGGAGCGGAGAGCTGTCACTCTCCCTGGAGCTGAGTGCTGGCACTCTCCCTGTCCCTGAGTCCTGGCACTCTCCCTGGAGCTGAGTGCTGGCACTCTCTCTGGAGCTGAGTGCTGACACACTCCCTGTCCCTGAGTGCTAGCACTCTCCCAGGAGTTGAGTGCTGACACATTCCCTGCTTTTGAGTGCTGACACTCTCCCTGGAGCTGAGTACTGACACTCTCCCTGTCCCTGAGTGCTGACACTCTCCCTGGAGCTAAGTGCTCACAGTCTCAATGGAACTGAGTGTTGACACTCTCCCTGGAGCTGAGTGCTCACAGTCTCCCTGGCGCTGAGTGCTCACACTCTTCCTGGAGCTGAGTGCTGACACTCTCCCTGGAGCTGAGTGCTGACACTCTCCCTGGATCTGAGTGCTGACACTCTCCCTGGAGCTGAATGCTGACACTCTCCCTGGAGCTGAATGCTGACACTCTCCCTGTCCCTTAGTGCTGGCACTCTCCCTGGAGCTGAGTGCTAACACTCTCCCTGTCCCTGAGTGCTGGCACTCTCCTAGGAGCTGAGTGCTGACACTCTCCCTGCTTTTGAGTGCTGACACTCTCCCTGGAGCTGAGTGCTGACATTCTCCCTGGAGCTAAGTGCTCACACTGACACTCTCCCTGGAGCTGAGTGCTCACACTGTCCCTGGAGCTGAATGCTGACACTCTCCCTGGAGCTGTGTGCTGACACTCTCCCTGTCCCTGAGTGCTGGCACTCTCCCGGGAGCTGAGTGCTGGCACTCTCCCTGGAGCTGAGTGCTGACACTCTCCCTGTCCCTGAGTGCTGACACTCTCCTTGGAGCTAAGTGCTCACACTGACACTCTCCCTGGAGCTGAGTGCTCACACTCTCCCTGGAGCTGAGTGCTCACACTCTTCCTGGAGCTGAGTTCTGACACTCTCCCTGGAGCTTAGTGCTGACACTCTCCCTGGAGCTGAACGCTGACACTCTCCCTGGAGCTGAGTGCTGACACTCTCCCTGTCCCTGAGTGCTGGCACTCTCCCTGGAGCTGAGTGCTCACACTCTCCTTGGAGCTGAATGCTGACACTCTCCCTGGAGTTGAGTGCGGACACTCTCCCTGTCCCTGAGTGCTGACACTCTCCCTGGAGCTGGGTGCTCACACTCTTCCTGGAACTGAGTGTTGACACACTCCCTGGAGGTGAGTGCTGACGCTCTCCCTCGAACTGAGTGCTGACACTCTCCCTGGAACTGAGTGCTGACATTCTCCCTGCAGCTTAATGTTGACATTCTCTCTGTAACTGATTGCTGACACTCTCCCTTAAACTGAGTACTAACACTCTCCCTGCAGCTGAGTGCTGACACTCTCCCTGCAGCTGAGTGCTGACACTCTCCCTGGAGCTGAGTGCTCACACTCTCCCTGGAACTGAGTGTTGACACACTCCTTGGAGTTGAGTGCTGACGCTCTCCCTGGAGCTGAGTGCTGACACTCTCCCTGGAACTGAGTGCTGACATTCTCCCTGCAACTTAATGTTGACATTCTCTCTGGAACTGATTGCTGACACTCTCCCTTAAACTGAGTACTAACACTCTCCCTTGAGCTGAGTGCTGACACTCGCCCTGCAGCTGAGTGCTGACACTCTCCCTGCAGCTGAGTGCTGACACTCTCCCTGGAGCTGAGTGCTGACACTCTACCTGGAGCTGAGTGCTGACACTCTACCTGGAGCTGAGTGCTGACACTCTCCCTGGAGCTGAGTGCTGACACTCTACCTGGAGCTGAGTGCTGACACTCTCCCTGGAGCTGAGTGCTGACACTCTACCTGGAGCTGAGTGCTGACACTCTCCCTGGAGCTGAGTGCTGACACTCTACCTGGAGCTGAGTGCTGACACTCTACCTGGAGCTGAGTGCTGAGAGTACACATTCAAACAACGACAATAAAGTTTAAATCTATGTTGCAAAACACCCTCATTATGGTGAGTCTCTTAATCCAAGGAATTGGAGTTATCCTTCTGTTTCTCTTAATAAGCCTAAATACTTCCCATTTCCCAAGTTCTGTGACCCTCACTGCTGTATGACCCCTGTGGTTTAGCGCTTCTATTTGATTATAATAATAATAATAATAATAATAATAATAATAATAATAATAATAATAATAATAATAATAATAATAATAATAATAATAATAATAATGTGACCCTCACTACTTAAACACTTTCCAAAGATAATTATAATTTGTGAGTAATGTTGAATTTTTTCAGATAATTTTTTTTTAAATTAGGTCAATATATATGTCTCAGTCGAACAAAAAGAAGAAAAATGAAAAAGAAGTCTCCACCAGGAATCGAACCTGTGTCTGTCGTTTTAAAGACTGACCGCTACTCCTCGAAGCCATTATCTTCAGCTATTGAGTTGTGGGTGCCAGCTGCTGAGGTTGCTGGTTCAGAATGATTTTTGCGAAATTATTGCATACACAAATTTTTGCTTGCCTTATTCGGCGTATTTGCCTTATTTGGCACCTGGGTGCCAGCCTTTCTAGCTGTCACCCATGTGGTCTGTTTAAAGTGATCAGGTCTTACGTCCCAGTTAGAGGAAAACTGGATGTTACTAGTCACCAGAAAACCTGTATATAAGAACGATTCAGGCGAACTAAGTCAGGTGCAGGATCTAAGTCACTAGTTCGTTCCATAAGCCATTTAAACTGCAGGTTTTCTGATAAGATAATAACAAGTGGACATAACTGGTGCAAAGTCTGAGGTGATGTTGTAAGATGCACAACAGATCCAACTGTAAGGTTGACTACAACTGATGCTGTATTATATACACCAGTGATGGTGTAACGTGATCTACAGGTGATGGTGTAACGTGAACTACAGGTGATGGTGTAACGTGAACTACAGGTGATGGTGTTATGTGAACTACAGGTGAAGGTGTTACATTAACCCAGGGTAAGTGAACTGCGGCACCAATGTTAGAGATGGGATGTTCAGTAAGTTTTATTTTAATAACCATAGAATTGACTGGGGAAAAATAAACCAATAGCTATCAGACATATCCTGGAAATCTGACATGAGCCCTAAATCCCCACCAGTGCCTAGAGAAGCTGAATACAGAAGCATACAAGGTATGTATGAAACACGCACCATTGAGGAAACCCAGAAGAAGATCAGATATAGAGAGAGAGCGTAGGAGATGGTACAGGAGAAGAAAACGGGTTACTGAATTGCTTAAAAACACAAATATGTTGCAACAAAGAGATAGTCTTAACCGAGAGATCACTGAATTAGAGCAAAAACGTAAGATGTCATACCTAACAGAAGAAGTACAATGGGAACAAAGGGCCATACAGGATATTGCAAGAAACCCAAAATATTTCTATTCCTATGCAAAATCCAAGCTAAGAACTACTTGTAGAATTGGACCATTATTGAGAGGAGATTCGTATACTGACAATGAACTGGAAATGAGTGAAATCCTAAAAGAACAGTATGAGTCAGTGTTCAGCAACCTACTAAATGACAGCAAGGTAGAAAATGCAGAAATGTTTTTCACTCCACAGAAGGCCGCGCAGACCAACTAAATGACATTAGTACAAATCCCATAGATTTCGGAAAAGAAATGGACAACATGCCTACTCACTCAGCACCTGGACCAGATTCATTAAATGCTCTATTTATAAAGAAGTGCAAAGTACCACTAGCAAGAGCCCTTAGTGTTCTTTGGAGAAAGAGCTTAGATCTAGGTGAAATACCGGAGGCCTTAAAGAGTGCAGACATAGCTCTTTTGCATAAGGGAGGTAGTAGAGCACTAACTAAAAATTACAGACCAGTAGCCCTAACTTCTCACATCATAAAAATCTTTGAAAGAGTGATGAGACGGCAGATTACAAAGTTCATGGACCAGCACAACCAACATAACCCGAACCAGCATGGCTTTAGAGCGGGTCGATCATGCCTGTCACAGCTGCTGAACCATTATGACCGAATTACGGAGGTATTGGAAGACGACCAAAACGCAGATGTGATTTACACAAATGCGATCATGGAGTGATAGCGCACAAAATGAGGGCCATGGTCATTACGGAGAAGGCAGACAGCTGGATTATCGAGTTCCCAACACACAGAACACAAAAAGTAGTAGTGAACAAAAGCTTAGTGCCCCAAGGCACTGTCCTGGCACCTCTGCTGTTTCTCATCCTTATAGCAGACATAGATAAAAACACCCGGCACACTTTTGTATCATCATTTGCAGATGACACTAAAATAAGCATGAAAGTCACTACGGTAGAGGACACTGAAAAATTACAGGAAGACATAAGCAGGGTTTTCCAGTGGGCAGTGGAGAACAACATGACGTTCAATGATGATAAGTTCCAGCTGCTTAGGTATGGAAAGAATGAAGAACTCAAAAGGAACACTATATACCAAACTCAAGAGGGTCACCAAATAGAACGAAAGGAACACGTAAAGGACTTGGGAGTGATTATGTCAGCTGACCTTTCTTTTAAAGACCATAACAAGACAAAGATCACAACAGCCAGGAAGATGACGGGGTGGGTATTGAGAACCTTCAAAACAAGGGAAATAATGCTGATGGTGACACTCTTCAAATCGCTAGTGCTTCCTCACTTAGAATATTAATCAGTGCTGACGGCCCCGTTCAAAGCAGGTGAAATATCAGAGCTGGAACAAATACAGAGATCGTTTACGGCTCACATTGAGCCAGTGAAACATCTAAATTATTGGGAACGCCTTCAAGTCTTGAACATGTACTCATTGGAGCGGAGGAGAGAGAGATACATGATAATATATACCTGGAAAGTACTCGAGGACCTGGTCCCATATCTGCACACTGCCATAACAACATACTGGAGTGAGAGATATGGGAGGAAATGTAAAATAAACCCAGTGAGGAGCAGGGGTGCGGTGGGGACAATAAGGGAGCACTGTATCAACATCCGGGGTCCCAGACTATTCAACATCTTACCAGAAGATATCCGAAACACGGCTGGAACCTGTGTAGAAGACTTCAAGAGGAAACTGGACAAGTATCTTCACCAGGTGCCAGATCAACCAGGCTGTGACGGATATGTGGGGCAGCGGGCCTCCAGCAGCAACAGCCTGGTTGACCAGGCAAGCACCAGACGAGTAGAGAAACTCTCGAAATTCTTCAAAGGTAAAGGTAAGGTATGGTGTAACGTCAACTACATGTGATGGTGTAACGTGAACTACAGGTGATGGTGTAACGTCAACTGCAGGTGATGGTGTAACGTCAACTACAGGTCCATCTCATGATGTTTGTGAGGTGGATCTGGGAGGCTTCAGGACTCCGACGGTCCGTCTCATGATGTTTGTGAGGTGGATCTGGGAGGCTTCAGGACTCCGACGGTCCGTCTCATGATGTTTGTGAGGTGGATCTGGGAGGCTTCAGGACTCCGACGGTCCGTCTCATGATGTTTGTGAGGTGGATCTGGAAGGCTTCAGGACTCCGACGGTCCGTCTCATGATGTGTACACGTCTCCTGTCCTCTGCCTTCTCTATATTTTCGGTCTCTCTAATCTCAACAACTCTCACCGTTCCTTAGACATCAAACTTACTTTTCGCCAGACTAAAACTCTTCGCACTAATCTAGTTCATACCTCTCCTCTCTCTATAGGTGCTCCTGCTGTCTACTCGATTTCTTGTTCCTCTTTCTGGCAGACTCAGGGAGCACAAAAGTAGTGTTAGTCTTGCCAACACCAACAATGGTCTTTTCTGTCATGTCAGAGATCACGGTCATGTTGACAAGCTGCTAAGTTTAATAGACGATACCATATGGGCACCTTTATCTCCTCCGTGTTACCAAACATGTCCTTCAACTGGTCTTTGGCATGCTGGTAATTGGTATCAGTGGTCTGGTAATGACTGACCAAATCTAACGCTTTATATCTGAGTTGAGAACGTAGATACTGCAATTTGACAGCATCTGACAAATCGTTCCTATCATTTATCTGGGCCTTGAACTGATCCCAGAAAGCAATGTACTCTGTTAAGGTTCCATCAAACGTTGGTAAATTCAATTGAGGCAACCATGGTAACATATTAGCGGGACTGTGACTATCTATGTTCTCTATAGTGTTTGTTACCCCACTCGGCATACTATCCTTTAATGTTTTTAATTTATCCTTGTACTCATTCATCTCCTCCTGATAATCCTCATCATATTTAAATAATTCATCCTGAGCTTAAGATTATCATGGGGTTCATCATCCTCAATAGCCTGTTACTCATATAACTCATATACTGAGAATGCTCGCTCGTAAGCCTCCCATTTTTCTCTTAAAAGCTTCAAGCAGTCTTGCAAATCATCACAATCTACGTTACTGCGTTGACTAAAAGCCTTACATCTGTTATGTGTTCTGTTCAAATGTCCTTTATATGCAGACACTAATCGCTTTAATTTTGCTAACACTGAAACGGACCCTGTTTGATTCTCACCCACCATTATTGTTTAGTTAAGAGTGGGGCACTAATTTGTACTTTAATTGGCCCACCCCACAACACAATGCAAAATTTAGGTGAGAACAAATGTGTCTCGACGCTCTTCAATAAGCGTAGCGATTTTCCTTACCATATGATGGCTAGACTCTGAAATGAAATGCACCCGTCAGCTTTTAAGCCTATCTGAAACGGTTTAGCACGCAAATTAACAAACAGAATGCAATCAATATGCGTTGTTTTCTTCAATAGCCTACAATTTACACTACGGGATATACGGTTGTACTCAGTGGCCGTAATTTTACACTTGCTTCCTGGCAGTGGAAACTTATGTCCTACCAGGGCAATCGCTACTCTAGAACCACACTGTTCATGAAAGGAATTTGCCACTTGCAATATGCCTTCTACTATGGCAACTGGTACACAGCCAGAAACAATATCATTACCTCCCAAAAACAAAACTGTCTAGATACTGCAATTTGACAGCATCTGACAAACCCTTCCTATCATTTATCTGGGCCTTGAACTGATCCCGGGCAATGTACTCTTTTAAAGGTTCCATCAAAGTTGGTAAATTCAATTGAGGAAAACCATGGAACATATTAGGGGACTGTGACTATCTATGTTCTCTATAGTGTTTGTTCCCCCAGGGGGGCATACTATCCTTTAATGTTTTTAATTTACCCTTTGTACTCATTCATCTCCTCCTGATAATCCTCATCATATTTAAATAATTCATCCTGAGCTTAAGTTTAAATAAGGGGTTCATCACCCTCAAACCCTGTTACTCATAAACCCTTAATTTTACTGAGAATGTTTCGTCGTAAGCCTCCCATTTTTCTTTAAAAGCTTCAAGCAGTCTTGCAAATCATCACAATCTACGTTACTGCGTTGACTAAAAGCCTTACATCTGTTATGTGTTTCTGCCCCAAATGCCCTTTTATATGCAGACACTAAAGCAATTTTGCTAAACTGAAAGGACCCTGTTTTATTCTCACCCCCATTTTTTTAGTTTAAAAGGGGGACCAATTTTTACTTTTAATTG
>WNWK01015153.1:0-48808 GCA_009830355.1 Cherax destructor
CAGATGACAGTCCTGTAAGGCTCCATACTTATGGCCTGGAGACCCCGGACAGCAGTACATTTCTGTGACATTGACATACCTACTGACTTGTCCGACTCCTACGCTAGCTACGCTAATTGTTTGCTTGCAGAAATGGGGATTAATGCACACACATTGTATAGTTAGTAAATAATGGAGTCAGGTGGACAACACCATGTAAATACGTAAAATTTATTCTTAGAGGGTACCCATAGTATAATGAATTCCATGGAAATAATGTTATTGTGAGTATGTGCATCCAGTGTGTCTTGTAAAGCCTGTATAAAGGCAAGGGCAATATCGCCTTTTTGAGTTAAATGTCACACCTTAGGAAATGCTACTGTCAGTCATTGTTTGCAGATGTGAGGATGCTACAGCGCTCATGGATGTGCAGTCAAGTTGACGTCTGGCCCTGTGGACAACCTGTATATAGAAGACTCTAGTTCCTGTGTCAGCGTTGGCTTGTTCTGTCCTCTGTCCAGCTGTGCGGGCAGGCGATTTTCTCTTCCCGACTCACGTAGGGGAGGTTTTTCGGCCTGCACTGGCAATTTCCTATTGTAAATGTCAGGTGACCGAAGCCAGTTTCCCCTGGGTAACCTTGCTTGCTTGTTTACACCTTCGTGCCCGCCAGTATTGTCGTGTCGAGACGACACGCGGTAGGTGGCCGAGCGATGTAAACAGCCTACCCAGAGGCTGTTTCAAACTGCGCGGCACTATGGTGCTGCCCTCTATGGCCTATCAAGGTCGGGCTGGTCAGCCATGCTTCCTCTCACTTACACGGCCTACCTGACTGAAGCAGCATCTCCCCTACGAACTGGCTCCCGGTCCCTCGCACTCTGTCCCGTGTATTCCTACACCTTGCCATTAATAAACTGAGTCTAGTCATCGGCCGTATCACTGCACCTACGCTACCATTCTATTGCCCAAAGTAAGCAGCCAAGAAGTTAGACTTAACATCAGATTCAAAGGGATGTTAGGAAGTATTTCTTCAGCCATAGTGTAGTCAGAAAGTGGAATAGTCTAGCAAGTTATGTAGTGGAGGCAGGAACCATTCATAGCTTTAAGACGAGGTATGATAAAGCTCATGGAGCAGAGAGAGGGGGGACACAGTAGCGATCAGTGAAGAGGCGGGGCCAGGAGTCTCGACCCTTTCAACAACAATTAGGTGAGTACACCCTCACATATATATATATACATACATATATATATATATATATATATATATATATATATATATATATATATATATATATATATATATATATATATATATATATATATATATATATAAGAAAGAAAATACTTTCAACATTCAACGCTTTCACTTCACTCGTACATAATTACTATATTTACAGATGTGCTCAGATACGACAGTTTAAAAGTCCCTCCAAACTGGCAATATCCCAAACCCCTCCTTTAAAGTGCAGGCATTGTTCTTCCCATTTCCAGGACTCAAGTCCGCCTAACCGGTTTGACTGAATCCCATCACAAAATATTACCCGGCTCACACTCTAACAGCTCGTCAGGTCCCAAAAACCATTTGTCTCCATTCATTCCTATTTAACACGATCACGTACGCTTGCTGGAAGTCCAAGCCCCTCGCCCACAAAACCTCCTTTACCCCCTACCTCCATCCTTTTCGAGTACGACCCCTACCCCACCTTCCTTTCCCTACAGATTTATACGCTCTCCAAGTCATTCTACTTTGATCCATTCTCTCTAAATGACCCTACCACATCAACGACCCCTCTTCAGCCCTCTGACAAATACTTTTAGTAATTCCACATCTTCTCCTAATTTCCACACACCGAATTTTCTGCATAATATTTACACCACACATTGCCCTTAGACAGGACATCTCCACTGCCTCCAGCCGCCTCCTCGCTGCAGCATTTACAACCTAATCTTCACACCTATATAAGAGTGTTGGTACCACTATACTTTCGTACATTTGCTTCTTTGCCTCCATGGATAACGCTTTTTATCTCCACAGATACCTCAACGCACCACTCACCTTTTTTCCTTCATCAATTCTATGGTTAACCTCATCCTTCATAAACCCATCCGCTGACACGTCAACTCCCAAATATCTGAAAACATTTACTTCTTCCATAATCCCTCTCTCCAATGTGATATCCAATTTTTCTTTATTTAAATCGTTTGATACCCTCATCACCTTACTCTTATCTATGTTCACTTTTAACTTTCTTCCTTTACACACCCTCCCAAACTCGTCCACTAACCTTTGCAACTTTTCTTTAGAATCTCTCATAAGCACAGTATCATCAGCAAAAAGTAACTGTGTCAACTCCCATTTTGCATTTAATTCCCCATAATTTAATCCCACCTCTCCCCAACACCCTAGCATTTACTTTTTACAACCCCATCTATAAATATATTAAACAACCATGGTGACATTACACATCCTGTCTAAGACCTACTTTTACCGGGAAGTAATCTCCCTCTCCTACACACCCTAACCTGAGCCTCACTATCCTCATAAAAACTCTTTACAGCCTTCAGTAACTTACTACCTATTCCATACACTTGCAACATTTGCCACATTGCTCCCCTATCCACTCTATCATATGCCAGGCTGAGAAAGGAAGGTGGGGAGTTCACAATAAACGACCAAGAGGTATGTGAGGAGCTCAACATGAGATTTAAAGAAGTATTTACACAGGAGACAGGTAGGACTCCAGGAATTCAGAATAGGGAGGTATACCAACAAGTGCTGGATGAAATACACACAACCGAGGAGGAGGTGAAGAAGCTGCTATGTGAACTCGATACCTCAAAAGCGGTGGGACCGGACAACATTTCTCCGTGGGTCCTTAGAGAGGGAGCAGAGATGTTGTGTGTGCCACTAACACAAATCTTCAACACATCCATTGAAACTGGGCAACTACCTGAGGCGTGGAAGATGGCAAATGTAGTCCCAATTTTTAAGAAAGGAGACAGACACGAGGCATTAAACTACAGACCTGTGTCACTGACGTGTATAGTATGCAAAGTCATGGAGAAGATCATCAGGAGGAGAGTGGTGGAGCACCTAGAAAGACACAAGCTTATAAACGACAACCAGCACGGTTTCAGGGAAGGAAAATCCTGTGTCACAAACCTACTGGAGTTTTATGATAAGGTAACAGAAGTAAGACACGAGAGAGGGTGGATAGACTGCATTTTTTTGGACTGCAAGAAGGCGTTCGACACAGTTCCTCACAAGAGGTTAATGCAAAAGCTAAAGGATCAGGCACACGTAACAGGAAAAACACTGCAATGGATCAGAGAATATCTGACAGGAGGCAACAACGAGTCATGGTACGTGACGAGATGTCAGAGTGGGCACCTGTGACGAGTGGAGTTCCACAAGGGTCAGTCTTAGGACCTGTACTGTTTTTGGTATATGTGAATGACATAACGGAAGGGATAGACTCAGAAGTGTCCCTGTTTGCAGATGATGTGAAGTTAATGAGAAGAATAAAATCAGTCGAGGATCAGGCAGGACTACAAAGAGACCTGGACAGGCTGCAAGCCTGGTCCAGTAACTGGCTCCTTGAATTTAACCCTGCCAAATGTAAAGTCATGAATATCGGGGAAGGGCAAAGAAGACCGCAGACAGAGTATAGTCTAGGTGGCCAAAGACTGCAAGCCTCACTCAAAGAAAAAGATCTTGGGGTGAGTATAATACCGAGCACATCTCCTGAGGCACACATCAATCAGATAACTGCTGCAGCATACGGGCGGCTGGCAAACCTAAGAATAGCGTTCCAATACCTCACTAAGGAATCATTCAAGACTCTGTATACCATATACGTCAGGCCCATACTGGAGTATGCAGCACCGGTTTGGAACCCACACCTGGTCAAGCACGTCAAGAAATTAGAGAAAGTGCAAAGGTTTGCAACAAGACTAGTCCCAGAGCTAAGGGGATTGTCCTACGAAGAAAGGTTAAGGGAAATCGGCCTGACGACACTAGAGGACAGGAGGGTTAGGGAGACATGATAACGACATATAAAATACTGCGAGGAATAGATAAGGTGGACAGAGACAAGATGTTCCAGAGAGGGGACACAGAAACAAGGGGTCATAATTGGAAGTTGAAGACTCCTATGAGTCAAAGGGATGTTAGGAAGTATTTCTTCAGTCATAGAGTTGTCAGAAGTGGAATAGCTTAGAAAGCGACATAGTGGAGGCAGGAACCATACATAGTTTTAAGACTAGGTTTGATAAAGCTCATGGAGCAGGGAGAGAGAGGACCTAGTAGCAATCAGTGAAGAGGCGGGGCCAGGAGCTATGACTCGACCCTGCAACCACAAATAGGTGAGTACAAATAGGTGAGTACACACACACACACACACACACATATATATATATATATATATGTGTGTGTGTGTGTGTGTATATTTGTGTGTGTGTGTGTGTGTGTGTGTGTGTGTGTGTGTGTGTGTGTGTGTGTGTGTGTGTTTATACACACAGGCCCTCTCCCCCTCTCCCACCAAGGTAGGTTGGCCCGAAAAAGAAAAACTTTCATCATCATTCACTCCATCACTGTCTTGCCAGATGTGCGCTTACACTACAGTTATAAAACTACAGCATTAACAGGAATCAAGTCCGGCCGGTTTCCCTGAATCCCTTCATAAATGTTACCTTGCTTACACTCCTAATAACTATTTGTCTCTATTCGCTCCTATTCAACACCCTCACGCATGTTTGCTGGAAGTCCAAGCCCCTCGCACACAAAACCTCCTTTACCCCTTTTTCCAACCTTTCCTAGGCCGACCCCTACCCCACCTTCTCTCCACTACAGATTTATACGCTCTCGAAGTCATTTTATTTCCTTCCAACCTCTCTACATGTCCGAACCACCTCAACAACCCCTCCTTGGCCCTCTGGTAATCCCTCGCCTATTCATAATTTCCAAACTACGGATTCTCTGCATTATATTCACACCACACATTGACCTCAGACATGACATCTCCACTGCCTCCAGCCTTCTCCTTGTTGCAACATTCACCACCCATGTTTCACACCCATATAAGAGTGTTGGTATAACTCTGTTGGTATACTCTCATGCATTACCCTCTTTGCTTCCATGGGCAAAGTTATTTGTCTCCACAGACTCCTAAATGCACCACTCACCTTTTTCTCATCAATTATATAATTCACCTCATCCTTCATAGACCCCTCTGCTGACACGTCTTCTCATAAATATCTGAATTCATTCACATCCTCCACACTTTCTCCCTCCAATCTAACATCCAATTTTTCATCACCTAATTTTTCTTTTATCCTCATCACCTTACTCTTTCCTAGATTCACTTTTAATTTTCTTCTGTTACATACCCTATCTTTTAACTCCACACCTCTTGCCAACACCCGAGCATTCACTTCTTCTCTTTCAACCCCATATATATTAAACAACCACGGTGACATCACACATCCTTGTCTAAGGTCTACTTTTACTGGGAAATAATCCCTCTCTCCTACACACTCTAACTTGAGCCTCACTCTCCTCGTAAAAACTTTTCACTGCTTTCAGTAACCTACCTCCTATTCCATACATTTGCAACATCTGCCACATTGCTCCCTAATCCACCCTGTCAAACGCCTTTTTCCAAATTCCTAAATGCCACAAAAACCTTTATACCATTATCTAAATACTGTTACCTATATGTATCACTGTAAACACTTGGTCTACACACCCAATACCTTTCCTAAAGCCCCCTTGTTCATCAGCTATCCTACTCTCCGTCTTACTCATAATTCTTTCAATAATAACTCTACTCTCTAATAGCTTCCCCATCTTCAGTTGCTCCCTTGCAACATTGCAGAGTTCTTGATGACGCATTGAGAAGTGTGAAATAAATTAGCTAAAGATTTCCACCTCCCGTGACTTGTCTTCCATAGTTAAGATCACATGTCTGCTATTGTATGCAATATATATATATATATATATATATATATATATATATATATATATATATATATATATATATATATATATATATATATATATATATAAAAAATAAACACACACTATGTAACAAAATTTAATTTTTCGTGTTCCTGGGAAATCAACATCATTTCCCTATTCTTCATAACTAAAAACTAAAAAAAATGAATTTTGGTCCCAGAACTTTGCTTTTATGGTCAGGACACTTCTGGAACACTTTCAAGAAAGTCTGATATAAAATTATTATGTTCTAAGTTTTTTTTTTTTTTTGGCAAATATAAAAACACGGGGTTACAAACAGCATTCAGTTCAGCTCTGGCTGCCTGAGAAGACACATCAGAAAAAGTGAAATGGCATCAAGAGGCTGCAATCCTTCTCCAGATGCATTCTGCTACATATGTGGTCAATTCATTAAGAGAGAAGAGGTTTCTGTAACTGGCATGCCAGTTGTGGACCAAGACAAGACCTGGGCACCTCATGTTACTTGTGAACTTTGTAAGAAAACACTAGTAAGAAAGTCACTAGTTATATGAAGGGTAAAATTTTGAATAGGAACAATATAAATAACAAAAAAAGGCACAATACCGTGACTAGAACAATACACACAACCGCATATATAAAAAATAGAGGAGCTTACGACGACGTTTCGGTCCGACTTGGACCGAAACGTCGTCGTAAGCTCCTCTCTTTTTTATAAGTGCGGGTTGTGTGTGCAGTGTTTTGAATAGGAACCTTTTTTTTAAATGAAATGTATGTAACAGAAACTAATTATTTTGTTCTTTTACAGGATGGTATAGAGGAGAAAAATTGAGCCAATGAAGTTTGTTGTTCCTAGAATATGACGTCAACCCACTGACCACTCAACCAACTGCTACTTCTGCCTGGTGACCCACTGATCACTCAACAACTGCTACTTCTGCCTGGTGAACCCACTGATCACTCAACCAACTGCTACTTCTGCCTGGTGAACCCACTGACCACTCAACCAACTGCTACTTCTGCCTGGTGAACCCACTGATCACCCAACCAACTGCTACTTCTGCCTGGTGAACCCACTGACCACTCAACCAACTGCTACTTCTGCCTGGTGAACCCACTGACCACTCAACCAACTGCTACTTCTGCCTGGTGAACCCACTGATCACACAACCAACTGCTACTTTTGTCTGGTGAACCCACTGATCACCCAACCAACTGCTACTTCTGCCTGGTGAACCCACTGACCACTCAACCAACTGCTACTTCTGCCTGGTGAACCCACTGATCACTCAACCAACTGCTACTTCTGCCTGGTGAACCCACTGATCACTCAACCAACTGCTACTTCTGCCTGGTGAACCCACTGACCACTCAACCAACTGCTACTTCTGCCTGGTGAACCCACTGACCACCAACCCACTGCTACTTCTGCCTGGTGAACCCACTGACCACTCAACCAACTGCTACTTCTGCCTGGTGAACCCACTGATCACCCAACCAACTGCTACTTCTGCCTGGTGGAACCCACTGTCACTACAACCAACTGCTACTTCTGCCTGGTGAACCCACTGATCACTCAACCAACTGCTACTTCTGCCTGGTGAACCCACTGACCACTCAACCAACTGCTACTTCTGCCTGGTGAACCCACTGACCACTCAACCAACTGCTACTTCTGCCTGGTGAACCCACTGATCACTCAACCAACTGCTACTTCTGCCTGGTGAACCCACTGATCCCCCAACCAACTGCTACTTCTGCCTGGTGAACCCACTGACCCCCAACACTTGCCAACACTACTCTAACTGCACTCGGTGAACCCACTGATCCACACAACCAACTGCTACTTCTGCCCGGTGAACCCACTGATCACCCAACCAACTGCTACTTCTGCCTGGTGAACCCACTGACCACTCAACCAACTGCTACTTCTGCCTGGTGAACCCACTGATCACACAACCAACTGCTACTTCTGTCTGGTGAACCCACTGATCACCCAACCAACTGCTACTTCTGCCTGGTGAACCCACTGATCACTCAACCAACTGCTACTTCTGCCTGGTGAACCCACTGATCACTCAACCAACTGCTACTTCTGCCTGGTGAACCCACTGAGCACTCAACCAACTGCTACTTCTGCCTGGTGAACCTACTGATCACTCAACCAACTGCTACTTCTGCCTGGTGAATCCACTGACCACTCAACCAACTGCTACTTCTGCCTGGTGAACCCACTGATCACACAACCAACTGCTACTTCTGCCTGATGAACCCACTGATCACTCAACAACTGCTACTTCTGCCTGGTGAACCCACTGATCACTCAACAACTGCTACTTCTGTCTGGTGAACCCACTGATCACTCAACAACTGCTACTTCTGCCTGGTGAACCCACTGATCACTCAACAACTGCTACTTCTGCCTGGTGAACCCACTGATCACACAACCAACTGCTACTTCTGCCTGGTGAACCCACTGATCACACAACCAACTACTAATTCTGCCTGGTAAACCCACTGATCACCCAACCAACTGCTACTTCTGCCTGATGAACCCACTGATCACTCAACAACTGCTACTTCTGCCTGGTGAACCCACTGATCACTCAACAACTGCTACTTCTGCCTGGTGAACCCACTGATCACACAACCAACTGCTACTTCTGCCTGGTGAACCCACTGATCACACAACCAACTGCTACTTCTGCCTGGTAAACCCACTGATCACCCAACCAACTGCTACTTCTGCCTGGTGAACCCACTGAGCACTCAACCAACTGCTTCTTCTGTCTGGTGAACCCACTGATCACTCAACCAACTGCTACTTCTGCCTGGTGAACCCACTGACCACTCAACCAACTGCTACTTCTGCCTGGTGAACCCACTGACCACTCAACCAACTGCTACTTCTGCCTGGTGAACCCACTGATCACACAACCAACTGCTAATTCTGCCTGGTAAACCCACTGATCACCCAACCAACTGCTACTTCTGCCTGATGAACCCACTGATCACTCAACAACTGCTACTTCTGCCTGGTGAACCCACTGATCACTCAACAACTGCTACTTCTGCCTGGTGAACCCACTGATCACACAACCAACTGCTACTTCTGCCTGGTAAACCCACTGATCACCCAACCAACTGCTACTTCTGCCTGGTAAACCCACTGATCACCCAACCAACTGCTACTTCTGCCTGATGAACCCACTGATCACTCAACAACTGCTACTTCTGCCTGGTGAACCCACTGATCACTCAACAACTGCTACTTCTGCCTGGTGAACCCACTGATCACACAACCAACTGCTACTTCTGCCTGGTAAACCCACTGATCACCCAACCAACTGCTACTTCTGCCTGGTAACCCACTGAGCACTCAACCAACTGCTTCTTCTGTCTGGTGAACCCACTGATCACTCAACAACTGCTACTTCTGCCTGGTGAACCCACTGATCACTCAACCAACTGCTACTTCTGCCTGGTGAACCCACTGATCACACAACTAACTGCTACTTCTGCCTGGTGAACCCACTGATCACACAACCAACTGCTACTTCTGCCTGGTGAACCCACTGATCACTCAACCAACTGCTACTTCTGCCTGGTGAACCCACTGATCACTCAACCAACTGCTACTTCTGCCTGGTGAACCCACTGATCACTCAACCAACTGCTACTTCTGCCTGGTGAACCCACTGATCACTCAACCAACTGCTACTTCTGCCTGGTGGATCCTTCCAAACGCCGAACTGGTAAAAATGCACATGCTATTTCTTATCCAGAGCTTCCCTCTTCTACTGCACCAGTACCACACAGTGCTGATCTTCCTGTACCTACACCTCCAGAAAGAAGTCAATCGTCAGAAGAAGAAAGCAGCAAATCAGGAAATGAAGAGCACAGTGAACAAGACTGATCTCACAGATGCAGCTTTTGGGAGGAATCCTTACTACCCAAACCAGACCTCAATGACCTTATCAGAGATCTTGGTTTGACAAAGTCAAATGCTGAGCTTTTGATTTCAAGGTTCAAGGAGTGGAACTTGGGGGATGAAAGTGTGCAAGTGACAAGCCAAAGAAAACGTCATCTTCATTTCTCTAGCTTCTTCACTAATGAAGTCAAGTTGTGCTACTGTACTGATGTATCTGTCCTGTTTGATGCAATTGGATTTTTTTGCAATCCAAATGAGTGGAGACTCTTCACTGACAGCTCCTCCAGAAGCCTAAAAGCTGTACTTCTGCAAAATGGGAACAAGTATCCATCTCTTCCCTTGGCTCATTCAGTGCATCTTAAGGAGGACTACAACTGTGTCAAACTTCTACTGGAAGCTTTGAACTATGATAAGTATGACTGGGAGGTTATTGGAGACTTCAAAATGGTGGTATTTTTATGGAACTCCAGTGAGGTTTTACCAAGTTTCCCTGTTATCTCTGTCATTGTGATAGTAAAGACAGAGCAGCACATTACTAGAGGAAGCACTGGCCTAAAATAACGGAGTTCTCAGTAAGAAGACGTAATATCAAACATAAACCATTGGTGGATCTTCAAAAGGTTCTGTTCCCTCCATTACACATCAAACTAGGGCTAATGAAACAGTTTGTTACAGCTCTTGACGGAGTCTGCAGCGTTCAAGTATCTTCAAGACTTCTTTCCCAAGCTATCAGAGACAAAGGTGAAGACTGGCATCTTCACTGAACCACAAGTCAGGAAAATCATGGAGTGCTCAGAACTTCCAAAGAAGCTCACAGAGAACAAAAAAGGAAGGGAGAGTTTTGTTGTTGTAACACAGGGCTTTCTGGGCAACAGCAAGGCTGACAATTATGTGGAACTTGTTGAGACTTTGGTAAAAAGCTATGGTCAGATGGGCTGTAGGATGTCCCTTAAGGTCCATATCCATGATGCTCATCTTGACAATTTCAAGGAGAATATGGGAGCATACTCAGAGGAGCAAGGGCAGAGCTGCCACCAAGATATAATGGACTTTGAACACAGATATCAAGGATCTTATAATGAAAATATGATGGGAGACAACATTTGGAGCTTCAACGGGAAAGTGATTTGTTGCTGCTCTCAAATCTAGAAAAACTGCTCATTTTTAACATTGTTAATATGTTTCAGAAAGTTTAAAATAAAATTTGTGTAAATTTTATTTTATGTAAATTTTATATGTTTTATTATATGTTTTTGTTTTTCCTCCAAAACTAGTAAAAAATATTGAAATTTAGACATTTGTTTCATTTTCTATTGTTTTTGCAATAAAAGAAGTTGGAAAATAACACTTGCCAGGAACAAAAATTGTGTTACATAGTGTGTGTGTATATATATATATATATATATATATATATATATATATATATATATATATATATATATATATATATATATATACACACACACAGTGCTAGGCATGACATTATGCCGGGTGAGCGCCCCGGCATAATGCCGTGACGAAAATCAAAGGCCTACCATAGAGTTTTTTTCCGTCAGTGCATTATGCCGGGTAGCAGCACTTAGCATGACGACACAGCCTGCCACCACACTCCACAGTGACTCCTCAGTGCTCACGTGCCTGCCGTGGTGAGAGGAAGTGTTGCACTTTTGTCTCACATCCGCCCCATCTTTTGTCCAGTGTTCACTTTGGTTTTGGGGCTATACATGTTTGATTATGGGTAAAAGGAAGTCTTTAACACCTGAAACTATAGCTCAAATCATAGGGCTTCAAAAAGCTGGGCACCAGACTAAAGAAATAGTGGAGAATGTTGGTGTGTGTGAGCGTTCAGTGAGGAACTGGGTGCAGCGTTTCAAGGCTGGTGGTGGCGGAGTTACCGTCTGCCAAACCTCGGCCTGGCCCCTCGAAGAAGACATCTGTTCGTACCTTAACTGTGAGAGAGTACACCTAAGATAACTGCTAGAGAATTAAAAGAAAATAACCCACATCTTCTCTCAGAGGTGTCTGTAAGAACTGTTAACAGACGTGTGTCAGAACTGGGCTACAGTAGTCACCCCCAGGTTAAGAAACCGATCCTCTCCAAGCCACAGAAGAAACCTAGGCTGGATTATGCAAAGAAATATCTTCACTGGACTCCTCAACAGTGGTCTGAAGTACTTTGGAGTGATGAAGCAACATTCACCATCACCTGAAACCGTGGGGGACATGTGTACCTGTCCAAACACCCAGACTCGCTCATGGTTTGGGGGTGTTTCAGTGCTTAGTGTTGGTGGACTGTACAATACACTGAACGGACTGTACAGTGCACTGAACGGACTGTACAATACACTGAACGGACTGTACAATACACTGAACAGACTGTACAATACACTGAACAGACTGTACAATACACTGAACAGACTGTACAATACATTACTTCAACGTTAAATAGTGAGGTTGAGGTCAGACTGCTCTCTCAAAGTACGAGGCTGATTACCTTCACTCCAAGGATGAAATGTCAACAGCGACGTCAGCAGAAACATCAGCGAAGTCAGCAGAAACATCAGCGAAGTCAGCTTCGTATTGCAGGGGCTGAGGAGGAAGCCGTCGTTCCTGCACCCGGCTTTTCCACTCATTCCCAGTATCAGTGTCTGTTCGCGCAATACAAACATACAGACATACTTATCTAGTAACATGTATTTTCAAGAGTATGTTTCACAACACATTTTATAATATATACCTTATAACGAATGTTTTATAACGAATGTTTTATAACGAATATTTTAAACTCACGTTGGCTTCATTTTCGTATTATTATTATAATCAAAAGAAGCGCTAAAGCACAAGGGTCATACAGAGCTCATTTTCGGAGTGTTAAGACGTTTCAACACTAACTTAAATATCCTCAAAGGTCACCACCAGTCAAAAATACTCATCATATATACTGGTGCACTGAGAAACATACACCTCCCAGTGTATATATCCGGTGTCCTTTAAATCCAGTTAATCGCTTTAAATCGACAATGGAAGAGACCAAAGTATTAGAAGATTCATATTTTATTTGTGATGTGTTCATTATTCTCTTACATATCCCTTCCACTCGCATTCTGGCCCAATCATATGTCAAGAATGAAGTGTCTGGCCAATTAGAATTCAAGAATTACTGTAACTGCCCAGAGCTGCTTGTTAGCCAATACTGACCTACGAGTGGGACAAAATACTCTTAACATTCATGAACCATCACTGGCAATTTATTTATATACTCCAGGGTGTATCTGTTTCCTTGAATGGTATATATACCACGAGGTATGTATCAGTATACTGGTATATACCACGAGGTATGTATCAGTATACTGGTATATACCACGAGTTATGTATCAGTATACTGGTATATACCACGAGGTATGTATCTCACAGTATACTCCAATATACCACGTGGTATGTATCTCACAGTATACTCGTATATACCACGAGGTATGTATCTCACAGTATACTCCTATATACCATGAGGTATGTACCTCTCAGTATACTCGTATATACACTGAATGTTTACTTTAATCTCTAAGTTTTGATAGACGCAAACCTATCTGACATTATCCTGACACAAAATGACTTTGAAGAGGGGATAAATGACATGCCCATGCACATCTGGGGGAAGGAGGAGGATCAACACGGTGTGTGTTGAGGTATTACAGGGAGCAGTGTACCCGGACAACACGACTGTTTTGTTGCCTGCCATTCTTTGCGATGCATATGGCATTCATGCTGAGGAATTGCAAGGTATATCGCTGAATGGTGCGTATCGCATCTTTGTCAAGTTTGCAACTGTGGCGGCGTACGAGAGGGTCGTGGATGGCTTTCAGGATAAATGAATGGTGATCAATGATGGCTTGGAGGTATGCTTGAGGGATGTCTCCTGATATTATACCTTTATTCGAGTTCACAATGTCCAATTTGAAGTTGATGATGTGGATATTCGTCAGGCGTTCCAGCAATTTTGAGTGGTCCATACGGCTGTGATGGGCAAATAGACCGAAGAAATTTATGCAGGATTACAAGAAGGGTCATATTCCCTTAAAATGACTCTATGAAGGCCTATACCTTCGTATGATGTCCTTGACGAATTTAGGACTCAAGTCTACATCACATACGCCAGCCAGCAACGAACCTGTAGACTATGCGGGGCATATGATCATGTTGCAGCTGCTTGTGGGAGGAGGAAGGACTGCCGTCAGGAAGAACGAATGGAGGAAACGGTGGTGGACAAGGCAGAGAGTGTGGTGCCAGAACCACCTAGTGGGGTACAAGGTACAAGGTGGAGTGATGAGGTGAACGAGCAAGGCGTCACCTGTGAGACTCTGCCTGAGGGCTCGGGTGCAGGAAAACCAGTGGGGGGGTTGCACCTGAGGATGAGGGGATTTTGCAGGGGGACTTGCCTCCTGTTTTGCAAGATGCCCTCAGAGATTTCCTTGGTACGCCCGGGGAGGAGTCACCTTTAGAGCTTGGTGATAGGCATATGGAGCCTATGGAGCTGCCTGGGGAGGGTGGGCTTACATCACATGATGGGAAATCTAACCTGGTGGTGCAGGATGTGGTGGTTGTAGTCCACAGGCAGGATGAACAGTTGGAAAGTGTGGCTATGGAACATAGTGGTGATTCCCGTAAAAGGCGGGAAGAAGGAGAAGGAGGGAGGAGCGCCAAAAATTCAGAGGTTTCGAGGAAAACCCCTATGTTGTCTTCAGAAGTCTCACCATAAATGTTAACGGTCTTCGGGCCGAGGTGAAACGACGATGGCTCGAGGTGACTCTACGACGTTTTCAGGTAGATATTTGTTTTGTACAGGAACATAATTTCAGGTGTGCGAGGGATTTGTGTTTGAATGGGTATTGAGTGTATGCAGGTGGTTCAGGGAAATTAAAGGGAGGGGCTGCTGTGGTAATGCACGAGGTCAGCCCTTTTAAGTTATTAGCGTGGGAGACGGGTGAGGAGGGTAGGGTTGCGAGGGTGGACGGGGTGTGGGGAGACGTGTGCGTGAGTTTTGTAAGTGTGTATATGCTGGCAGATCAATGCAGGCGTACTAAAGAACGTTTCGTGAGGGACGTACTGCTGTATCATTTGAGAAGACTGCCTGAGGTAACCATTATAGGAGGAGACTGGAACTGTGTAATACGGGGTAAGGATGTAGAGCCCAGGGGAGCGGGCTGTGTTCTGGGGGTGTTGACGTTGGTGGTGTGTCAGGAGTTGGGGGGGTATAGGGTGGGAAAATTGCTAAGAACTATGCAGGAATAAGTAACTATGTAGATCACTGGGTTAAAGAGTATTTGCAGGAGGGAGAAAGGGGGTGAGGGAAAGGGCAGTAATAGGGGAGGGGATTAGGTGTATTGTTAGTAAGGAAGACACAAAGGACATGGAGGGAGAGATTAGCGATGAAGAGGTATGGGAGGCAGTGCAGGGTTTGAGCAAAGGTAAAGCCCCTGGATTAGATGGTCTCTCTAATGATTTCTATGTGCATAATTGAGAGACCCTAAGGGATTGCTTAGTTAAAGTGTTCAATTGCATGAAGATTGGGAGGGTATTGGGAAGTATGCAGAACACTGGGGTTGTGGTTTTGGTGAAGAAAAAAGAAGAATATAGAATGATGAAGGATTGTAGATTTATTACTTTAATGTGTGCGGATTATAAGATCTTCGCTAAGTTGCTAGGTAATAGGCTTAAAAAAGTGTTTGGAATGGTCTTACATAAAGGCCAATGTGGGATTCTGGGTAGAAGCATGGGCGTGGGTCATGGTCAAATTAGGGATTTTATTGAGAGTGGTGAAGGGGGGGCTATCGATTGGAGTGCCACTTATGATAGTGTAGAAAGGAGTATGTTGTATGATATCATGAGGCGGTAGGGTTTTGGGGATGAATTAGTAGGCTGGGTGGAGACTCTGTATGGGGGAGCCAGGGTTAGGGTACAGGTAAATGGTAGGATAGGAAAGGAGGTGCCTATGGATAAGGGATTGAGACAGGGATGCCCCTTGTCCCAAGTATTGCTTGCATGCTTGCAAGATCCCTTTTATCATTTAGTTTCAGGAGGAGTGGCTGAGGGGAAGGGGAATTAAGCAGGGATTGTTGGATATGTGGATGATACCACAGTACTAGTGAGAGATGTAGAGGAGTTAGAGAATGTGGGGCATATTGTAGAGATTTTTGGGAAGGCTACTTGGATGAAAGTAAACTATGTGGGGCAATGGTGGAGCAGGTGAAGATTTGTGGGGTGGTGTACCGGGAGGATCCGATGGAGGCCCGGGCGGTTAATGCAAGGATGGTAGTGTGGGAGGCAATTAAGCGCATGGGTGGTTGGCAGCCTTTGGAAGTCACATTGCATCAGAGGGGGGTGATCATCAACTCCTTAGTGTTCAGTAAACTGTGGCATGTGGCGGCAGTGTCTCCCATTATTTTTGAGGATGTAAGGGAATTGCAAAGAAGGGTCTTACGTTATATATGGGGTTATGGGAGGGTGTGGTTAAGTAAGGAAGTGGTAATGATGAGGGTACATCAAGGAGGTTTGGGGCTTATCCCATTAGCAAGGCGTTTGCAGTGTGTTTATATTCATCATCGATACCTCAGGGTGGGTGGAGTGAGTGGGAGAAGGGTGGGATTAGTTTTGGAAGATGTCAGAAGGTGGTGGAAGGGGAATGATCTGAGGGAGTGTGAAGGAATGTTGAGGCACATCATGGTGGTTAGGAAGCCCAGCGTAGTGTGTGAATGGTTTGGGAAGGTGGTACGCAGGGTGAGGGGGAGAGGGATTTCAACCTTGCGGGCCTTAAGCTTTGATGTAGGAGGGGTGGGAGGGAAGGTGAGACGGGCGGTCTTGTACCTGGTGGCAGACTACTTGTATGTGTCATTGGGAATGCGGGGCATTGGCCAACAGAACAACTGATCAGCCACCTCCCATTGAGTCCCAAGAATCCTTCCCCAACCTACCTAACTCTGGTAATGCCCCCACTGCCACCACTTCAGTCAACAATGCCTGGAATCAACGAAGAACAGCAAACTGGGAGAAAAAGTGGAGAATCACAACTAATCCAGAAAAAGTCCTCATCAGCACCATCCGCTGTCTTCCATCTACCATAGAAGACAAAGGAGGTATCTCCATTAGAGGGTCACATGTCGATATCAGAAACCCGAACAAGATCCTGGGATACGAGATCGACAGATTACTTCACTGTAGCAATCGCATCTGCTAGAAAAATGACAGGATGGATAATGGGAACCTTCAAAACCAGGGATGCCAAGCCCATGATGAAACTTTCAGGTCGCTTGTTCTATCTAGGCTGGAATATTGCTTCACACTAACTGCATCTTTCAAGGCAGGTGGAATTGCTGAACTAGAAAATGTGCAGAGAACCTTCACAGCACGCTTAACTGCAATAAACCACCTCAATTACTGGGAACGCTTGAAGTTCCTAAACCTGTACTCCCTAGAACGCAGGAGGGAGAGATACATTATTATATACACTTGGAAAATCCTAGAGGGATTAGTACCAAACTTGCACACGAGAGTCACTTTCTACGAAAGCAAAAGACTCGGCAGACGATGCAACATCCCCCCAATGAAAAGCAGGGGTGCCACTAGCACGTTGAGAGACAACACAATAAGTGTCAGGGGCCCAAGACTGTTCAACTGCCTCTCAGCGTACATAAGGGGGATTACCAATAGACCCCTGGCTGTCTTCAAGCAGGCACTGGACAGGCACCTAAAGTCTGTACTTGACCAGCCGGGCTGTGGTTCGTATGACGGACTGCGTGCGGCCAGCAGTAACAGCCTGGTTGATCAGGCTGATCAGGCCTGGTCACAGACCGGGCCGCGGGGGCGTTGACCCCCGGAACTCTCTCCAGGTAAACTCCAGGTAATACACGACTCTGATTAAATCTGACCTAGTGTAGGGGCATCGAGGCTAGGATAGAGTGAATCAGGTGAGGGACCAGAAGCCAGGACTCGACCCCTGCAACCACACTTAGGTGAGTACATTTAAAACATTAATACTTGTAAAATGGTATTAATATTCAATAATATAGTATACGCCAAATATTCCCAATGTATACTGCAGTTTGCATATTTTACAAGGCCGCAAATGGCTATCTGATCTGACCACAAACACAACTGATGCTCACTGCCGCTCGCTCTGTAAATTACACATTTTGAAAATCATACCAGATGCGCACCCAGACCAGTGTTAGTACGCTGGCCTGCTGAAATCTCATTTGTATGTCATTGTTTCTGAATAATTCTATTTTTTCTGCTGTTACTGGCTGTCTCTGGCGGTAACCCACGACCAGAGGGAAGCCGATGGCTTGCCCCGATCGGAATAACGATAACCGATAACAAAGTGCAGAGATTAGCCGACCTGAGTGTGGGGAAGGTAGCAGGGTCGTTATTGCACCTCCAGATATCAGAGGGAGAACGTGTTGCAACTATCCAACCTTTAATAGTGTTCTCTGTTCTTTCTTGGATTAGACTTTATTTCCTCACATTTTCCAGGCACTGTATGACCCCTACAGGTCAAGTGCTTCTCCGAAGTCGTAATGATCGATCTTCCAGTTGCTATTGTAGACCAATAGAGAGTCAACGTGTGCTCTGGGAAGAGATCATCAGATGCGCACACTTTTCTAAAATAAACTGTGACCAATAAAACATTTGACATCTACATACAATGTATGAACAGATAACACCAAAAATAATACAAAATGAACAGGTTAATAGTAGCACTCTTGACTCTCAAGTGATGAACCAGTTATCCATGTTCATCTAACAGTAAATAGGTACCTTGGATTGGAAGGAGAGACAAGTAGAAGAGCTACCTAAGGAGTCGTAGAGCTTTGTATTGTTTTGATAAAGAATAAAAACTCGTAGCCTATATTAAGTATACTTCGTTGTAAATCCATCTCTGTTGCTGTATTTATTATATCTTAGTTTTCTGGAGGACAGTTACGACACTAGAGTACGTTCGTTAATGGAAGCTTCCTAATTAAACTGTTCAGTGTTGCCGTCTAATAGTAGTTAGTGAAGGCAGTTCATGTATTGGCAGGGGTCCTCACCTCTGCCCTCTGGTGCAACCAGACGGGAGAGAAACACAACAAAGCCATGAGATGGAGAAAACACAAGGGTTTAGAACAAGCTTTAAGTGTGAAAACGTTTTGCTTTTTGCAAAGCTTTATCCAGTCAGTCACTGACTTGATAAAGCTCTAACACAGAGTGAGAAGCTGTCACAAAACCTTACTCTAATTATGTTTTTTCGTACTGGCAGTAATCTTTAAAGAAGTCATTATGTTGCCAATATTTGTATACTGCAATATAAAATTATCTTCGACAAATAAATAAATGGTAATAAACTGTATATATATATATTTTATTATAAAATTGGCATAAGCTTTAGCGGTTTGTTGTTATCAACTAGAATGTGAACAAATTACTGACTGAATATTAGCTGCAGGTTGGCTGTTGTAGCTTAAAAGAAATACGAAAAAGGCAGGAAACTCAAAAGTTACCCTTTTTGACTCTTTTGAAAAGGTGATAGATGAAATCCACATATTAATTATTAAACTGATATAAAAGAACAGATAAAAATTTGCCCAGAAAACAGGGAAAACAAGAGTCAATTTTGTTAATTAAAAATTGGTGCCTATAAAAGATACTAAATATTTTTTTTAAATAGATTGAACAGCATAACGGGAAACAACAGTAGGTAATAAATGCTGTAACCTATGGACATTTGTAAATGTATATTATTTAAGCATTTAAAACTTGTCTAACCTATAGAGCCGACCAACTTCCACTAGTGGTTTTGTCCACTGGTGACGCCGCCCACCACTGCTCCACCTCACCTCTCATCAGTATATAAGTCACATTTCCGCGAATATGATGCAGTATTGTCAACATTGATGTCCTCATCTTCCACGTTTCTCTGCATTAGACTGAAAAAAGCCACTGGCTGGCTTCTTTAGTCTGGTACCTCCGAATGTAAAATATAGGGAGGTACCACCTCCCTATATATATATATATATATATAATATATTATATATATATATATATATATATATTATATATTTTATTATAATTAAATAATAATATAATATATATATATATATATATATATATAATATATATATATTGTACCCACGAACGAGTGGTATTGATCAATAACAACACTGCGACTAGCCAAGGAGTCGAACCCATGCTGCTTTGGCCCGCCACATGGTGAGCGAAAACACATGACGCTTTAGACCACTAGACCACACAATCCTTAAGAATACCGCATTCAGCCAAGCTAGATGTTGTACCCGCCATCCAAGGACATACGGTGGTGTGGACGCCTCTAAGCTAATTTCATTCTACTCCCTGTTTGGTGTACTAGCCCAACAAGCAGTAAATTATATTATTGTATTCATTATTGTTCCATTCTTAAGGATTGTGTGGTCTAGTGGTCTAAAGTGTCATGTGTTTTCGCTCACAATGTGGCGGGCCAAAGCAGCATGGGTTCGGCTCCTTGCTTCCTATATATATATATATATATATATATATATATATATATATATATAATTTCGTGCCGAATAGGAAAAAACTGGTCAGTTAACAAGAACTCATTTAATATTAAGTCCTTTTTAAAAATTTCTCTTATACGTTTAAAGATACATATTTGTCTTTTATGTTAATGTAAAGATTAATAATTTTATACCAAAAGAACCTTAGGAAACTTACCTAACCTTATTATAACAAGCGCAATTTAATTTAGCATAATCCAACTAAATATATTTTAGGTATGTTTACAATAATTTAATAAAGACAATGAACTATATATTTTTTCGTTAAGTTCAGAATGATTTTTGCGAAATTATTGCATACACAATTTTTCGCTTGCCTTATTCGGCAAGAAGAGCGTTGTTATTGAAGCCAAAATCGTAAGTTTTACCTATTCGGCACGACATATATATCTCCACTGGGCCACCATGCTACCAAACATCAGGTACGTAGGGAACACTGAGCATGGTTCCTGGATCGAACATATTTGCTTGGTATATCAGTATTTACGAGCTGCACACAAATGAATGCATCCACAGATCAAAGCGGCTTTAAGAAAATACAATACTGCGACTAACCGGGGATCGAACCCGTGACATTTTCCCAGCCTTTCGGAACACTGGGTAAATTTCCCGACGCTTTCGTCCAATCAGCCACTATGCTACCCATATACGAATTATTTTTAATAACCAAGCTGAGATAGTGTAACTTTAATTGGCATGACTTATTGTATTATAAATATATAACGGGTGTCTGCGGTCTCTAGAGAAGTATAACGCAGCTTCAGGTTTCACATCAGCCACATAGAGAACAACACAGTTCCACAAATTCCTCCCGAGCAGACCCGCCAGTGTTTCACTGCGGAGGCCAAGAGTTGATTCCCAGCGTGTTTTCTGCCCCGTCAGAGTTGTAACTCGCACAACTCTGGGAAGTATTGTTTTCTCCGCCCCGCAGCCGATATTTTTCTCTCTAATGTCTTTTATCGTTTAGAAATTTTTTATTAAATCCTTTTCAGGGTTTTTTTGGTTTCGTCTTATTCTGAGGTTCTTATATATTTTTATTATTTTTAGATGAGCAAAGTTAATGGTTCATTAAATTTTCTGAAGAATATTTTTTAGACCTTGTGTGTAAGGTGTGTGAATGTGTGTGTGTGTGTGTACTCACTAAATTGCACTCACCTAATTGTGGTTACAGGGGGTCGATTCATAGCTCCTGGCCCCGCCTCTTCACTGGTGGCCACTATTTCCACTCTCTCCCTGCTCGATGAGCTTTATCATACCTCTTCTTAAAGCTATGTATGGTACCTGCCTCCACTACCTCACTTTCCAGACTATTCCACTTCCTGACAACTCTATGACTGAAGAAATACTTCCTAACATCCCTCTGACTCCAATGAGTCTTCAACTTCAAATTGTGACCCCTTGTTGCTGTGTCCCATCTCTCGAACATCCTGTCTCTGTCCACCTTGTATATTCCTTTCAGTATTTTGTATGTCGATAGCATGTGTCCCCTGTCCTCCAGTGTCGTCAGGTCGAGTTCTCTTGACCTCTCCTCGGAGGACATGCCCCTATCTCCGGGACTAGTTTTTTTGCAAATCTTTGCACATTTTCTTATTTTTTGACGTGCTTGGCCAGGTGTGGGTTCCAAACTAGTGCTACATACTCCAATGTGGGTCTGACGTACACGGTGTATGTCGCAGCAGTTATTTGGTTGATGTGAGCCTCAGGAGATGTGCTCGATATTTTATTCATTGCAAGATCCTTTTCCTTGAGTGAGGTTTGTAGTCTTTTGGCCCCCGAGACTGTATTCTGTCTGCGGTCTTCTTTGCCCTTCCCTGATCTTCATGAGCCAGTTGCTATACCAGGCCTTCAACCTGTCGAGGTCCCTCTGTAGTCCTGCCTCATCCTCCTCCGATTAAATTCTCATTAACTTCACATCGTCTGCAAACAGGGACACTTCAAAGTCTATTCCTTCTGTCATGTCATTCACCAGAAACAGCACCGGTCCTAGGACTGACCCCTGTGGAGCCCCGCTCGTCTTAGCCGCCCACTCTGACACATCATAACGTACCATGGCTCGTTTACTCATTTAATTGTGATTGCATAGTTCCTGGCCCCCACCTCTTCACAGTGTGTGTATGTGTGTGTCTGTGTGTTTATGTGTACTCAACTAATTGCGGTTGCAAGGGTCGAGTTATAGCTCCTGGCCCCTGTGTGAGAGAGAGAGTGGGGAGGGGAAGGGATGGAGATAGGTTGATTACCTACTTCAGTCGAAAACAGGTGTGATTTAGTACTGGAAATGGTGACAGAAGCAGAAAGGTTTGTACCAGAGAGTTGTATACAGGAGACCCGTGTATAAGAAGTGAGGTGCAGCAGCTGGAGATTGGATCATAAGTGAGCTGAGTCGCTACTGTAAGTAGGTCATCCTAAATAGTTGTTACCAATAAGGATGGAGGAGACTTCTGTCCCATGTTGATGTTACACCTGCTACGCCTCCAGTATTTAACTCTCTGGCCACATGTCTCTGCTTCTAGCCACCCTGAATCAAACACGGATAAGCTCTCCAATTCTTTCACTGTCTCCAGTATTAATTCTCTTAAATGTTCGACTGAAAAAAGCCTGCTGCGCAGGCGAAATTTTCGGTTGATAAATATACAGAAGTGTTGCACATATTATACTCAGTTAGATGTCCTCATCTAGTAGTGTGCACACCTGAATGTGCACTCAAATGTATACTCGCCTGGGAGTAGATGTACTCAGGGAAGCCATCTGAGAACTTTAAAGTTTACACTGAACCACTCTGCTAATAATTATCATCTTTGGTATGAATTAAGAACTCTGGAGCATTATTTAAATGTCTGAGACAAGGAGAGTAAAGCGGAATGTTCTCTCTCATCTTCTCCTCTGACAACTGCCGACATAAAAGAGAAAAAAATATTCCATAGAATACTACAAAAAACATGGCTTGGAATTTACAGGGGAGCTCAAAGTAGTAAAGTACAGTGGCCCTCGGTTTTCGTACAGCTCCCAACTCTAACAATTATGTAAGTGTATTTTTGTAAGTGCTTTTGTAGGTGTATTTTTGGGGGCCTGAAACGACTAATCTAATTTACATTCGTCCTTATGGGAACAAATTCGTTCGGTAACGGCACTTGAACAGCATTCTGGAATGAATTATCGACGAAAACCAAGGGTCTACTAGTAGCAATAAAAAATATGAATCTCTATTTCTAAAAAGTACATTTTACAATTGATAAAAAATTGGAATACTTTATATACAACGACTGGTTAAGCAGAACATTTCGTTCACCTTTAAAATTAACTTAAAATTACTTGATGAATAATTAATAATTAAGTTGGTTCACATGATACCTAAATTTGAAGTTTTTGACATAACAGTTTGGCTCATGATATATTTCTATTGTTTTTCAGAATTGTTATGCTGTTTACAGTGGTTATTACCCATGTTAAAAAACTAATCTTTATTACAGCATTACGGTACAGGACACACATAGTCTGAAGGATCAAAGAATGCAGAGAATCTCGGTCAAATTTTAGACTATACTGCACTTATAATTTACATAGCATTTTTTCTCTAAGAGTCTTCTAATACACGTTATTATTTGGGACTTAAGGATTTAAGTTACGTTTTATCACAAAAATAGAAGTTTTATGAGGGTGGTTACCACTAATTTACCTACGACACTAAATATTATGAAATAATTTGGTCCTAGAATTATATCTACAGAGATATATATAAGTAAGAACGAATAAGTTTATACAGATGCTGGTACACATAAGTACATATATATATATATATATATATATATATATATATATATATATATATATATATATATATATATATATATATATATATATATGTATGTATGCAAGACAACCACTATGAAAAATAGAAGAATTCCAAGCGCTTTCGTGACTACTCACATTATCAAGGAACTATAAAAGGAAACATGACAAGCAGGCTTATAAAGGGATAAGAATACACCTCACAGTCACATCATACTAACAAAGACCACACCTCACAGTAGCGTAACAACGCACGACTCTGTGAAGAGGAACATAAGAAATACTTTTTACAATCCAAAAAGGGACAACCTTATTCAACTAAAAATATGTTGGTTCTCCTTACCATGAAAACTTGGTTGATATGCCTTCCTTTCTTAAGAATTTTAATATCAAAGTTGTATTTAAAAATCTTGATACAGTAAAAAGACTTTTGATAAAAATTCCCCAAAATGCTGACGGATGTGTCTATAAGATTCCTGTAAAATATGCGATAAAGTTTATTATGGTCAAACTGGTAAAAGTCTTGAACTAAGATTAAAACAACATAAATATAGCATTAGAACTGGACAAGATTCTATTGCTCTATTTATTCATGTGAGAGATTTTAACCATGCAATGTTAGGGACATGCCTGCCGAATGTCACATTCAGGGTTTTAAATTGTTCCAAGTGGACAGAAGTATCGGGAAGGGGGGTGGGGTTGCACTCTATCTTTTAGGGCAGAAGAAAGGAATTTATAGGCGCATAAAAAGAGGTGAGGGTCATCTTATAAATCAGTATACTGACATTAAGAGGGACGTTAAAAAGGAAATAAGAAAAGCTAAATGGGACTATGAAATTAAAGTTGCTAGGGATTCAAAAACTAACCCAAAAAGTTTTTTCCAGGTTTATAGAACAAAAGTTAGGGATAAGATAGGTCCCCTTAAAAATAACTCTGGGCATCTTACTGACAAGGAGAATGATATGTGCTCTATTTTTAATAATTATTTTCTCTCGGTTTTCTCACAGGAAGACATTAATAATATCCCAGTAATTAATTTTTACAGAGGCCCAGAAGAAGATAAATTATGTAATATCACAGTCACTAGCGAAATGGTTATGAAACAACTAGATTGACTGAAACAAAATAAATCGCCAGGTCCTGATGAGCTTTTTGCAAGGGTTCTTAAGGAATGCAAAATGGAACTCTGTGAACCAATATCTAACATTTTTAATTTATCTCTTTAAACAGGTGTAGTGTCTGATATGTGGAAGATGGCTAATGTAATTCCTATTTTTAAAGGAGGGGACAAGTCACTACCGTCAAACTACCGCCCAATAAGCCTGACCTCAATTGTAGGCAAATTACTAGAGTCAATTATAGCTGATATTATTAGAAGCCATCTAGATAACCATAATTTGATTAATGATACTCAGCATGGAGTCACGAGGGGCAGTTCCTGCCTATCTAATTTATTAACCTTCTTCAGTAAAGCTTTTGAGGCTGTTGATCACGATAAAGAATTCGATTTTGTTTATTTAGACTTTAGTAAGGCATTTGATAGAGTACCGCACCAGAGACTGTTAAAGAAAGTGGCAGCTCATGACATTGGGTAAAAGTGCTGTCATGGATCGAGTCATGGCTCACCAATAGGAAGCAGAGAGTGTGCATAAATGGGGTTAAATATGAATGGGGACTTGTAACAAGTGGTGTTCCACAGGGATCAGTCTTAGGCCCATTGTTATTTATAATATATATCAATGACCTTGACGAGGGAATTACTAGTGATATGAGCAAATTCGCCGATGACACGAAGATAGGTAGGATAATTGATTCAAACATAGAGGTCATAGAACTTCAGGAAGATTTAGACAAACTTAATTCGTGGTCAGAAAAGTGGCAGATGCAGTTCAATGTAGATAAATGCAAGGTTCTGAAGCTCGGGAGTGTCCATAACCCAAGCACTTATAAGTTAAATAACGTAGAACGTAGCCATACAGATTGCGAGAAGGACTTGGGAGTGATGGTAAGCAGCAACCTTAAACCAAGACAGCAATGCCTAAGCGTACGTAATAAGGCAAATAGATTACTGGGATTTATATCAAGAAGTGTTAGCAACAGAAGTCCAGAGGTTATATTACAGCTTTATACATCATTAGTAAGGCCTCACCTAGATTACGCAGCTCAGTTTTGGTCTCCATATTACAGAATGGACATAAATTCATTAGAAAACATTCAGCGTAGAATGACTAAATTAATACATAGCATTAGAAATCTTCCTTACGAAGAAAGATTGAAGACCCTTAAATTACATTCACTTGTAAGACGTAGAATGAGGGGAGACATGATCGAGTTATACAAGTGGAAAATGGGTATTAACAAAGGGGATATAAATAAGGTCTTGAAGATATCTCTCCATATCTCTTGGAATTCTTCTATTTTTTCATAGTGGTTTTCTTGCATATTTTGATATCACCTGTTTACTGTGCTCTTTTTGCATATATATATATATATATATATATATATATATATATATATATATATATATATATATATATATATATATATATATATATATATATATATATAAACACTGCGATTAACCGAGGATTTGAACCCATGTCGTTTTGGCCTGCCTCATGGTAAGCGAAAATAACACATGATGCTCTAACCCACAGGACCACACAATCCTACGTGAATCAAGCACCCAGAAGAGCTATGTGTTTTACTTTAATCCAAGGACATACGGTGGTGTGCATGCCTCTGAGCTAATATACTGAGCTAATAGTATATAAGAGAATCACATCAGGAACAATCGAGGTGACTGTAACAAATTAAAGAGCTGATCCCTAAAAGACCAGGGCAGTGCCCAGGGAAAGCTGAGAAGGGAAAACAACGGACCACTGGGCCCAGGGACAACAGATAGTGAAGAGATTGAGAAAAGGAAAGCTGCAATGGAGGCAACTAAATCGAATCAGGGGATACATAGGGATATGCTGTGGGAGAATGATATGGAGAGATCAGTCTTTGTTTATGGGCTCCAGGAAGTTGAAGGGGAAACTTACGAAGCAAGAAGACAAGGGGAGAAAAAAACTATTGAAAGCATCATTAAAGCAATAGGAGAAGATAACATGACCCAGGGGATTTACAAGATGAAGAATCCAGCCAGTCAAAGTGATTTTCAAGGCAGAATCGGCTCGAAACAGTATCCAGCAGGAGAAAACAAGACTAAGGGACATGCTGGCGTATCGTAAGGTGTATCTTGATTGTGACAGAACATGAGAAGGCAGAAACTGAAAGAGAGGGCAAAAAGATGAAAGGAGGAAAGAGAGATGAAGATGGACATGGACAGAACCCAGACTCAGGAGGAAGATAAAGTACAACTTCCCTCACAACCACCTGCAGATACCCCCCAACCAGGACACCCCCAATGCAACCAAACATTCTAACCCAAAACACACATGCCATTCCCAATGCTACCACCCACCTCATTACAAACTCCACCTTCACAGCAACCACCCAAAGTTCCCCATCAGGTCTCTCGCTTCTCCAACCCAACGTACCCCCCAGACCACAGTTTTAGAAAAAAGTTGAATGTTTGGTAAACAAATGCAGATGGAATAACAAATAAATGTGAGGAGTGGCATGAAAGAATCAAGGAGACATTCCCAGACATAATATCACTCACAGAAACCAAACTCACCAGGATGATAACAGATGCAATCTTTCAACCTGGATATCAAATTCTCAGGAAAGATAGAGGGAGCAGAGGGGGAGGAGGAGTTGCACTCATTAAAAACTGGTGGAGATTTGAAGAAATGGAAGGAATGGATGGAATGGGCGAAAGGGACTACATAGTAGGAACAATCTAGTCTGAGGGCCATAAAGTAATGTACAACCTGCCACAGAACTGCAGGAGGCCAAGAGAAGAATACGATGAGAGCAACAGAGCAATGGTAGACACACTAGCCGAGGTGGCCAGAAGAGCCCACATGGGGAGAGCAAAGTTACTAGTTATGGGTGATTTCAATCACAAGGAGAAACATGGAGAGCCAAGATGATGGATGTGGTACTGGAAAACCTCATGCATCAATATGTTACAGACACTACGGACATCGAGGATATCATGTACGAAAGGCCCCTTGGAGCTAGTGATCATGTGGTTCAGTGCTTTGATAACATAGTTGAGCTACAAGTGGAGAGGGTAGCAGGAATAGGAAGGGAGAAACCAAACTACAAAAGGGGGGACTACACAAGCATGAGAAACTTCCTGCAAGACGTTCAATGGGAGAAGGAATTGGCAGGAAAACCACTAACAGAAATGATGGACTATGTGACAACAAAATGCAAAGACGCAGAGGTTTGTTCCTAAAGGAAACAGAAATAATGGGAAGACCAGAACGAGTTCTTAGTTCACCCAGAGGTGTAGTGAGGAAAAAACTAAGTGCACTAGAGAATGGAAAAAGTACGGAAGACAAAGGACCCTGGAAAATAAAGAGATTAGCCGAAGAGCTAGAAACGAATATGTACAGATAAGAATGAAGGCTCAGTAACAATACAAAAATGACATAGCATCGAAAGTCAAGTCTGACCAGGAGCTGT
Organism: Cherax destructor; assembly: GCA_009830355.1. Classification (NCBI taxonomy): domain Eukaryota; kingdom Metazoa; phylum Arthropoda; class Malacostraca; order Decapoda; family Parastacidae; genus Cherax; species Cherax destructor. The sequence goes on from WNWK01015153.1 coordinate 28,835, forward strand.
TGTATAGCCACATCAGGAGGAAAACAACAGTCAAGGACCAGGTAATCAGGCTTAGGAAGGAAGGTGGGGAGTTCACAAGAAACGACCAAGAGGTATGTGATGAGCTCAACTTGAGATTTAAAGAAGTATTTACACAGGAGACAGGAAGGACTCTAGGAATTAAGAATAGGGAAGTACACCAACAAGTGCTGGATGAAATACATACAACCGAGGAGGAGGTGAAGAAGCTGCTATGTGAACTTGATACCTCAAAGGTGGTGGGTCCAGACATCTCTCCGTGGGTCCTTAGAGAGGGAGCAGAGATGCTAAGTGTGCCACTAACAAAAATCTTCAGCACTTCTATTAAAACTGGGCAACTACCTGAGGTGTGGAAGCTGGCAAATGTAGTCCCAATTTTTAAGAAAGGAGACAGACACGAGGCATTAATCTACACACCTGTGTCACTGACGTGTATAGTATGCAAAGTCATGGAGAAGATCATCAGGAGGAGAGTGGTGGAGCACCTAGAAAGTCACATGCTTATAAACGACAACCAGAACGGGTTTAGGGAAGGAAAAATCTGTGTCACAAATCTACTGGAGTTTTATGACAAGGTAACAGAAGTAAGACACGAGAGAGAGGGGGGGATAGACTGCATTTTCTTGGACTTTAAGAAGGCCTTCGACACAGTTCCTCACAAGAGGTTAATGCAAAAGCTAGAGGATCAGGCATGCATATCAGGAAAGGCACTGTAATGGATCAGAGAATATCTGACAGGGAGGCACGTGAAGAGGTGTCAGAGTGGGCGCCTGTGACGAGCGGGGTTCCACAGGGGTCAGTTCTATGACCTGTGCTGTTTTTGGTATATGTGGATGACATAACGGAAGGGATAGACTCAGAAGTGTCCTTATTTGCAGATGATGTGAAGCTAATGAGGAGAATTAAATCGGTCGAGGATCTGGCAGGACTACAAAGAGACCTGGACAGGCTACAAGCCTGGTCCAGCAACTGGCTCCTTGAATTTAACCTTGCCAAATGTAAAGTCAATGAGATCGAGGAAGGGCAAAGAAGACCGCAGACAGAGTATAATCTAGGTGGCCAAAGACTGCAAACCTCATTCAAGGAAAAAGATCTTGGGGTGAGTATAATACCGAGCACATCTCCTGAGGCGCACTTCAATCAGATAATTGCTGCAGCATACGGGCGGCTGGCAAACCTAAGAATAGCGTTCCGATACCTCACTAAGGAGTCGTTAAAGAATCTGTACACCATATACGTCAGGCCCATACTGGAGTATGCAACACCAGTTTGGAACCCACACCTGGTCAAGCACGTCAAGAAATTAGAGAAAGTGCAAAGGTTTGCATCGAGACTAGTCCCAGAGCTAAGGGGATTGTCCTACGAAGAAAGGTTAAGGGAAATCGGCCTGACGACACTGGAGGACAGGAGGGTCAGGGGAGACATGATAACGACGTATAAAATGCTGCGAGGAATTGACAAGGTGGACAAAGACAGGAAGTTCCAGAGATAGGACACAGAAACAAGGGGTCACAATTGGAAGTTGAAGACTCCCATGAGTCAAAGGGACGTTAGGAATTATTTCTTCAGGCACAGAGTTTTCAGGAAGTGGAATAGCCTATAAAGTGACGTAGTGGAGGCAGGAGTCATACATAGTTTTAAGACGAGGATTGACAAAGCTCATGGAGCAGGGAGAGAGAGGACCCAGTAGCAATCCGTGAAGAGGCGATGCCTGGAACTATGAATCGACCCCTGCAACCACAAATAGGTGAGTGTACACACACTCCACACACACACACACACACACACACACACACACACACACACACACACACACTAGATAAGTGGGTAACAAGGAAATGCACTCTAGGCAGACACAGAATAATGACATGATACATGCAGTAATTAAATAAATCACCAGTAGTGGACCCAGGTGTTTATCCCAGTCCACCAACACCAAATTTGCATTCACTGGTTGTTAATATTGTTTACGTTCCCGACCAGCATCCCAACCTGACTTTATTTTGTAATGCATCTTCATATTGTCATGAAACTTACAATAATCATATTAGTGATGCAAATTGAGAAATAATACTTGTTATCCAGGTTGACACAATCGAATTGATGGTGACAGCCAGATTGCACATGTAACATAACAGTCATGCAGGTACTGTGACGTGACAATCATACAGGTCATGTGACATTTTCAGATTGGTCATGTTAGGTGACACAATCATATTGGCATGTAAGGTGACACAATCATATTGGTCATGTTAGGTGACACAATCATATTGGTCATGTAAGGTGACACAATCATACTGGTCAGGTAAGGTGACACAATCATACTGGTCAGGTAAGGTGACACAATCATACTGGTCATATGAAAAAGACGCAATGAATGAATTATATATGTATGTAGGTAGGATGTAACAGCTCCACCTCTCATTGAGTTCACTGTTGGAGAGTTTAGACAGGTTGCCAGCACTTGAAAACTACCTGCCCACTTGTTTCACAGTTGGTATCAGTGGTAAGCTGTTACCTGTCACCTTGTCTCACCTTAACTCTCTCTCCCAACTTATTGTGAAGGGAAATTTGTTTGTCCTCTCTCGTGGTTTAGACAGTTTTGGGTGGAGTACGTCTCTTATTTAGACTTAATGATATTTGATATTTTCAGAGATTGTGTGTCGTGGAGACACTATATATCTCTGATTCAAAGTTTAACTTACGACGTACATTGTTCTGGCATCTATGCATTGTCGTAGTCGGGTTATTTGGCGTTGCTGAACAGTGTTTCAGTAATAACGAAGTTATAATTCTGTAGGGAGGATTTGCTGATGGGTCCCCAGTTACGTTCATTTTGTCTCCTTGTTTCTTATCTGATATTCTGCTGCTTCGAATATTATTGTTGTTTGGCGAATGTGTCGTCTTATCGTACAATCAAGCTGTTTGCCTTGATTGTTTAGAAGTTAGCTAACATAGAGACTTTATTCTGTCAATTTCTAATTCTTACCGAGTATTACCGAGCGCGCGCGCGACTTACTAACACACACATATATTATCATACATAATTAATTAAAAATCTAAATTTTTATTTAGTTGATTTAAATTGATCCAGTTGTGATCGCAAAGTTTTATTGAGAAGCCACTTAATTTTCCAGCATAACTGGACTAGGATACAGTCTAACAACCTGTTAGGAAACCTGAAACAGGCTAGATACTAGACGACGATCAAAAAGTCAACCTAGTATTCTCTGGTGATGTCTATACTTTATAGATATCGCATTTTGCAACATCATATAAGGTGACACTATAATACTGGTGACACAATAATACTGGTGACACAATAATACTGGTGACACAATAATACTGGTGACACAATAATACTGGTCAAAATAATACTAGTGATACAATAATACTGGTGACACAATAATACTGGTGACACAATAATAGTGGTCACAATAATACAGCACAGGCTCTGAGACTCTCTAATACATTACCTTTCCTTGGATGGTGTGTGTTGTGAGGAGGACCTGTGAGGATACTTCACGTAGCAAGGACCTGTGAGGATACTTCACGTAGCAAGGACCTGTGAGGATACTTCACGTAGCAAGGACCTGTGAGGATACTTCACGTAGCAAGGACCTGTGAGGATACTTCACGTAGTAAGGACCTGTGAGGATACTTCACGTAGCAAGGACCTGTGAGGATACTTCACGTAGCAAGGACCTGTGAGGATACTATATGTAGCAAGGACCTGTGAGGATACTACACGTAGCAAGGACCTGTGAGGATACTTCACGTAGCAAGGACCTGTGAGGATACTTCACGTAGCAAGGACCTGTGAGGATACTTCACGTAGCAAGGACCTGTGAGGATACTACATGTAGCAAGGACCTGTGAGGATACTACACGTAGCAAGGACCTGTGAGGATACTTCACGTAGCAAGGACCTGTGAGGATACTAAACGTAGTAAGGACCTGTGAGGATACTACACGTAGTAAGGACCTGTGAGGATACTACACGTATTATGGACCTGTGAGGATACTTCACGTAGCAAGGACCTGTGAGGATACTTCACGTAGCAAGGACCTGTGAGGATACTTCACGTAGCAAGTTAATACGCTCCTACCATCATTAACGCCAGGTGAGGTTCTGGATCCCCTCAGCCGTATTCACGCCTGAAAGATTATTTTCCACGGCTTTTTTTTTATAGATTTTATGATTCAATAACTTGAATATAGAGTTCTAGATTCAACTAACAAGATGACCGAAGAGCCAGAGGAGACAGGAACATAACGTAGAAGATACCAAGAGACAGGAAACATTGATATCGACAAACTATTTGTGGAGGCAGGTAGTGAAACGGTAGTGAATAAGAAGAATGTTGTAGAAGGGATGTAATGGACACCAACTTAATACATGATGGAAGGGACGTAATGGACACCAACTTAATACATGAAGGAAGGGACGTAATGGACACCAACTTAATACATGATGGAAGGGACGTAATGGACACCAACTTAATACATGAAGGAAGGGACGTAATGGACACCAACTTAATACATGAAGGAAGGGATGTAATGGACACCAACCTAATACATGAAGGAAGGATGTAATGGACACCAACCTAATACATGAAGGAAGGGATGTAATGGACACCAACTTAATACATGAAGGAAGGGATGTAATGGACACCAACTTAATACATGAAGGAAGGGATGTAATGGACACCAACTTAATACATGAAGGAAGGGATGTAATGGACACCAACTTAATACATGAAGGAAGGGATGTAATGGACGCCAGTTTAATACATGAAGGAAGGGACGTAATGGACACCAGTTTAATACATCAATTCAGAAGAGGATACAAGTATCTAGAGCTCAGTGGTAAATCATGATGGTCAGTCACAATGAGATGAGAGGCCCAAGAGCTGGAGATTTACCACCACCAATCTCTTACCTACACTCCCACACCACTAGTCTCATACCTCCACTCCTACACCACCAATCTCATACCTCCACTCCCACACTACCAATCTCATACCTCCACTCTCACACCACCAATCTCATACCTCAACTCCTTCACCACCAATCTCATACCTCCACTTTCACACCACCAATCTCATACCTCAACTTCCATACCACCAGTCTTATTCCTTCACTCCCACCACCACTCCATTCGAATACCTCCACTCCAACCACCACTCAATTCTCACACCACCTCTCGACTATCTTCCATACCCCTATCTCCCACTCCAATACCCCCACCTTCCACTCCAATACCCCCACCTTCCATTCCAATACCCCCACCTTCCACTCCAATACCACCACCTTCCACTCCAATACCCCCACCTTCCACTCCAATACCCCCACCTTCCACTCCAATACCCCCACCTTCCACTCCAATACCCCACCTTCCTCCAATACCCCAACCTTCCACTCCAATACCCCCACCTTCCACTCCAATACCCCCACCTTCCACTCCAATACCCCACCTTCCACTCCAATACCCCCACCTTCCACTCCAATACCCCACCTTCCACTCCAATACCCCCACCTTCCACTCCAATACCCCCACCTTCCACCGTTCTTCCATCATTCTCTCACAATGGTCGTGAAGTTGAGGTCAACTATTCAATTGTCTCTGCTTCTGACCTCTGAGTGAACCTAACGAACCATTGTATCCTCGGTTCTAACGAACCATTGTGTCCTCGGTTCTGACATCAGGTTCAGCAAGACTGAAAGGAGGTTCAGAGCTCTTCCAGCACTTCTATGGAGCTTTACGAGGCGTTATGTATATGTTGCAGGATCTCAAAGCTCTAGAGATTTTGGTCTTGTAATTCTGTGATCAAGTGACCTCGCTTGTATTACTCTCCATACGACGTTTCTGTCTTGGATCGTTAACATGTCAACAAAGGTTAGAAACGTCGTTCTGTTTTTTCTCAAAGGAGGGAGAGTTGTGAATTGTTAATTCCACAGTATTTTGCTTTGTGAATTGTGGCGATAATGGAATTATTGGCTGGTCGTGATGCGTTACAACCATGGTATTGTGGGTTAGTTGTGGAGTGTTACAACCACGGTATTGTGGGTTAGTTGTTGAGTGTTACAACCACGGTATTGTGGGTTAGTTGTGGAGTGTTACAACCACGGTATTGTGGGTTAGTTGTGGAGTGCTACAACCACGGTATTGTGGGTTAGTTGTGGAGTGTTACAACCACGGTATTGTGGGTTAGTTGTGGAGTGTTACAACCACGGTATTGTGGGTTAGTTGTGGAGTGTTACAACCACGGTATTGTGGGTTAGTTGTGGAGTGTTACAACCACGGTATTGTGGGTTAGTTGAGGAGTGTTGCAACCACGGTATTTTGGGTTAGTTGTGGAGTGTGACAACCACCGTATTGTGGGTTAGTTGTGGAACGTTACAACCACGGCATTGTGGGTTAGTTGTGGAGTATTACAACCACGGTATTGTGGGTTGGTTTTGATGTATTACAACCACGATATTGTGGGTTAGTTGTGGAGTGTTACTACCACGGTATTTTAGGACTTGTATTGTTTTGACAACGGTTTTGTGGATTAATTTTTAATTGTTTTAATGATATTGTGGGTTTTCGATTTTTAATAACCAAGGAATTGTGGGTAAGTTGTGAATAGTTTCTACCACAGCCTTAGAACTACTTGTGATTTGTTACAACCACGGTATTGTGGGTTGTGATCTGTTACAACTACGGTATTGTGGGTTGTGATCTGTTACAACCACGGTATTGTGGGTTGTGATCTGTTGCAACCACGGTATTGTGGGTTGTGATCTGTTGCAACCACGGTATTGTGGGTTGTGATCTGTTACAACCACGGTATTGTGGGTTGTGATCTGTTACAACCACGGTATTGTGGGTTGTGATCTGTTGCAACCACGGTATTGTGGGTTGTGATCTGTTACAACCACGGTATTGTTTGGTGCCAGTTTTTCCATCTATGGTACTAAGGGGTTTTAAAAATATTCCAGCGCTGGTATTGTGGGCCGTAAATTGTTTCAACCACGGCTTTCTGCGTTAAAAATCCCTCCATCACGAAAATGTGTCTTGCGCAGTGTTCTGTGATTGTGAGATGCGCAGTGTTCTGTGATTGTGAGATGCGCACTGCTCTGTGGTCGTGTGATGCGCACTGCTCTGTGATTGTGAGATGCGCACTGCTCTGTGATTGTGAGATGCGCACTGCTCTGTGATTGTGAGATGCGCACTGCTCTGTGATTGTGAGATGCGCACTGCTCTGTGATTGTGAGATGCGCACTGCTCTGTGATTGTGAGATGCGCACTGCTCTGTGATTGTGAGATGCGCAGTGCTCTGTGATTGTGAGATGCGCACTGCTCTGTAATTGTGTGATGCGCACTGCTCTGTGATTGTGAGATGCGCACTGCTCTGTGGTCGTGAGATCGCACTGCTCTGTGATTGTGAGATGCGCACTGCTCTGTGATTGTGAGATGCGCACTGCTCTGTGATTGTGAGATGCGCACTGCTCTGTGATTGTGAGATATGCACTGCTCTGTGACTGTGAGATGCGCACTGCTCTGTGGTCGTGTGATGCGCACTGCTCTGTGGTCGTGTGATGCGCAATGCTCTGTGGTCGTGTGATGCACTGCTCTGTGGTCGTGTGATGCGCACTGCTCTGTGGTCGTGTGATGCGCACTGCTCTGTGGTCGTGTGATGCGCACTGCTCTGTGGTCGTGAGATGCGCACTGCTCTGTGGTCGTGTGATGCGCACTGCTCTGTGGTCGTGTGATGCGCACTGCTCTGTGGTCGTGTGATGCGCACTGCTCTGTGGTCGTGAGATGCGCACTGCTCTGTGGTCGTGTGATGCGCACTGCTCTGTGGTCGTGTGATGCGCACTGCTCTGTGGTCGTGTGATGCGCACTGCTCTGTGGTCGTGAGATGCGCACTGCTCTGTGATTGTGAGATGCGCACTGCTCTGTGGTCGTGTGATGCGCAGCGCTCTTGTGATGTAGTCACTGTGATTGTGAGGTCAAAAGGATGACCTAACTAACCAGTCAATTATGACACACCTTGCCTTGGCAAACAGCTGTCAGACACGACTCTCGGCTTAAGTCTCAGGTTTTTTATTCTTGTCTGGGCTCAGGTCCTAAAATACATGGTGTACGCATTATAGGAGTTGGAGCTTGAAGGACCATATAAGTTCAAGGAAACACAGAGAGAGAGAGATTCCGGCGGAGCTCTGGCCTGTGTGCAGAGCTCTGAGCAGCAGATTCAGGCGGAGCTCTGACCAGGGTGCACTGTTCTGGGGAAGAAGGCTGCTGGAGAGTCTTTGGGGCAGACTGTTGGAGACACTGGGCAGAGTACTGGCTTGGAGCCATGCTTGTGCTGTGTAGGTCTTGGCACCTCCAGGTAGTGGTACATAGAGCACCTCGGTTCCCTCTCTCACGACCCAAGGAGAGATGTTTACCTGGAGAGAGTTTCGGGGGTTAACGCCCCCGCGGAACGGTCTGTGACCAGGGCTCATGGTGGATCAGGGCCTGATCAACCAGGCTGTTACTGCTGGCCGCACGCAGTCTAACGTACGAACCACAGCTTAGCTGGTCAGGTACCGCCTTTAGGTGCCTGTCCAATGTCTTCTTGAAGACAGTCAGGGGTCTATTAATAATCCCCCTTATGTATGCTGGGAAGCAGTTGAACAGTCTTGGGCCCCTGACACTTATTGTGTTGTCTCTCAACGTGCTAGTGGCACCCCTGCTTTTCATTGGGGGGATGTTACATCGTCTGCCGAGACTTTTGCTTTCATAGGGAGTGACTCTCGTGTGCAAGTTTGGTACTAATCCCTCTAGGATTTTCCAAATGTATATAATAATGTATCTCTCCCGCCTGCGTTCTAGGGAGTACAGGAAATAAATTACACACATATGCAACACTTGGGTATCTTTATTAAGGAAACGTTTCGCCACACAGTGGCTTCATCAGTCCATACAAAGTAGAAAGGTGTAAGGAGAGGAGGAGTTTGAGGTAATCAGTCCCTCGGCCTGGAGTCGATGTGTTCAGTCCATCAATCTTGTAGAAAGTACAGCATATGTTCGTAGAGGTTTGTTATATACTGTAGTCAGGTGAGGCGAAGCAGCAGGAGGCGGGGTCATAGTGGTACCATCCACTAGTCGAAGTAGGTCTTCGTCCAAAGGTTGGACAAGTGTTGAAGAATTCTTTTGTATTAAGATCCCAAGATGTTGCTGTGTCAGACAGGGTGTAGATGAATGGTTCAGTACTTCAGGTACTTTCAGGCACTTTCTACAAGATTGATGTACTGAACACATCGACTCCAGGCCGAGGGACTTATTACCTCAAACTCCTCCTCTCCTTACACCTTTCTACTTTGTATTGGACTGATGAAGCCACTGTGTGGCGAAACGTTTCCTCAATAAAGATACCCAAGTGTTGCATATGTGTCTAATTTATAACTTGTCGGTTCTCTGAACCATTCATTTACAGGGAGTACAGGAACTTCAAGCGTTCTCAGTAACTGAGGTGTTTTATCACAGTTATGCGTGTCGTGAAGGTTCTCTGCACATTCTCTAGGTCAGCAATTTCACCCGCCTTGAAAGGTGCAGTTAGTGTGCAGCAATATTCCAGCGTAGATTGAACAAGCGACTTGAAGAGTGTCATCATGGGCTTGGCATCCCTGGATTTGAAGGTTCTCATTATCCATCCTGTTATCCGGCCTCTTTGCCTTTGAGATATCTAGTTCACTTAGTAGCCTCTTCACCTCCTCCTCGGTTGTATGTATCGTGTCCAGCACTTGTTGGTGCATCCCACCTCTCCCTCCTTTCTGTCTCCACTATGAATACTTTGAATCTCATGTTGAACTCCCACAATTTTCAAGGTCGTTTCTTGTAAACTTCCCTCCTTCCTTCCTCAGTCTGATTACCTGGTCTTTGACTGTTGTTTTCCTCCTAATGTGACTGTACAACAGCTTCGGGTCAGACTTGGGTTTTGCTGCTATGTCATTCTCGGATTGTCGTTGGGCCTCCCACCTTACCTGTTCATATTCATTTCTTGCTCTTCGACTACTCTCCTTATTCTCCTGGGTCCTTTGCCTTGTATACTTCTTCCATTCTTTAGTGCACTTGGCTTAAGTCTCTCTACACCTTAGGGTAAACCAAGGGTTCGTCCTGGCCTTCTCATTATGTCTGTTGCCCTTTGGTACAAACCTCTCCTCCGCTTCCTTCCATATAGTTGTCACATATTCCATCATCAAATTAGATATCATATTTGATTAAACTCAAGGAAGAATTTCTTTGGCTTGGCAGTGAGGCCATGAGAGCGTAACCTAAGTAAGACTGATGTTATTGTCTGGATATGCTTATCCCACGTGGATGTCATTACGTAGATGTTATCAAAATAAACTAAAACATTAGGCATATTACCCAAGACCTTTCTCATCAATCTCACGTAGGTAGCAGAGGCTGTCACCAGGCCGAAGGGCATAGTTCTCTATACTGCATTAGTCCTTGGTGTGTAGGAAAAACGGTGTACTGCTTAGATGAAGGATCTAACATAACCTGGTGATATGCTTGTGCAATATCAATTTCTGTAAAGAAAAAAACTTTTATAAAATTTGTGCAGATCACTGTCTATGATGGGAATAGGCTCAGCATCCCACCGAGTTATTGCATTAAGTCCTCTGAAATCAATCGCAAGTCTATATGAATTGTCTTCTTTTTTAACCATGACTAATGGTGAGCTATATGCCGATACTGAAGGTTCATTTATATTTAATTGTAATAACCTGTTTAGATCTCGGTCAAATGAATCCCTAAGGTGAACTAGAACTGGATATAGTTTCCGTTTGATAGGGTTGTCCGTGACTAAGTCAATCCTATGGACTACCGTGGAGGTGACACCTGGAATATCAATAAAGACATCTGAGAATTTACCCACACATTTAGGTAGTTCACGTTTCTTACGATCATCTAAAGACTCGTTGATATTTACGACCGTAGTAACAGAGGGTTCAAGAGTCACAACGTCATGAAGTTCCTTGTCATTCAAAGTTATTAAGACTATTGACAGAATTTCTTCTGTAATATTTCTTATGAATGTTGATATGATAAAGCTTGGGTTTTCCCTTGACGTCTACGAGGTAATCAACCTTCCCACAAATCTTCAATACTTTATAAGGACCTTTCCAAGCTACTAATAATTTATTTGACTTTATTGGTAACAGTACCAGAACTTCATCCCCTACTTTAAAACTTCTCCTCTGACTTTTTCCATCGGAATAAGTTTTATATTGGTCCATAGATAAGCTTAAGTTTTTAGAAACAATGTCAGAGGTCTCCTCAAGTTTACATCTTAGGTAAAGAAGAATTTGATGAGAACACTGAACCTCAGAATTTCCCTTCTCATTAGTCCACAAGTCATGAAGGATGGACAACGAACCTCTGGCTTGTCTACCATAGAGAAGTTTGATGGATGAGAACCCTTCCGACTGGGAACTTCCCTCATGGCAAACAAAGCGCAGGGTAGGTAACATGCCACTCCTTAGGTTTAAGGGAGCAAAGTTTCTATAAAATGGGCTTGAGAATGGAGTGGTGGCGCTCAATCCTCACGTTACAGCTGGGATGATATGGTGTGGTGAAGAGATGTTTTACTCCCAGAAGTTGGTAGAGTTGTTGCATGAGGTCCAAGGTGAATTGTGTTCCGCGGTCCGACAAAATCTCTCAGGGGATGACAACCCTTAAAAATTTTAGACCAAAAATATGTTTCCTTAATTTTTATTCAAGGTTTTACGATGTGAAAAATGTCCGGCCACTGGCAGGTCATGGGCCATTTTAAGAGCAATCTCCCTGCATTGCCTTGGAACAACCAAGATGGAATTATCTATCTCGTCTGAATTAGATTTGAACACAGATTTATACAAGATACTCTTAATATATTCAGATTTATATGACAAGTTTTTCCTTTGGATAACGTGTTTCTTGATAGCCGAATTATGGCAATTCTGAAGTGAAGGGCAATTACGTTGTAGATTGACAAAGTCATCCTTAGATATTTCCAGAGGGTAAAAGTCCGTGAAAATCAAAGGATGAACGGTAGAAGCCTGGGCTTTGTTCTGAGCCCTAGTCAAGACATCTATAGTGTCGGAGGCGATATGCTCCTTTCATCCAACAAGGGAACAGGTGATTCTGCTACCTCACTTTCGAGAGCAGTATCATCTGTTTCTACCACCAAATGAATATTATCATGAGACATGGCCACTTCCGGAACGGAACTGACGAGCGGCTTTTCAGAAATTAGAGGAAGAGGAGCTGAACAACTTGGATCCACTGACGTTGACGAAAGGTCAGCCTCAGAAAGAAGAACGGCACCTTTTACATTACCCATCAGTACAGAGCAAGAGGTGATAGGGGATAGTATGGCTTCGGCCCAACCTGTGAACTATTTAGATCTGATATAACAACGGACTGTAGGGAAAGTGTCCGTACGGCCCATGTAGTCTGAAAGGATAACAGAGGCATGAGTGGTTTTTAAGATTAGGGAACAGCTTGTTAGAAATTACATTACTTGTACATCCTGTTTCAGGTAATATGGTTGATACATTAATTCCATTAACTGTTCCTGAGCAGAATGGTGCCTGGTCATTACAGTCTCTAAAACACCTACCCACTTTTTGTACTTTCTTGGAAGGACAATCTGGACGTTCATGTCCTTTAACACCACATGAATGACAAACGGGAAGAAACGATGTCTGTTTGCTTTCCACTAGAGGCTTAGTTTTCTTAAGATCAGGTGAACCCTTACTCTTAGGGTTGTCGGCCTCAGCATATAGGTCAGCGGCCTCAGCAACTTCCTCAGCTTAAATCAGATTACGTTCTCTGATGAAAGTTCGTATCTGGTGGAGAAGAGCCGTCAGGAACTGATCGGCAACCATGAAATCTCTAAGAGATTCACAATTACGATCAATTCCTGAGCTCTCTATCCAAAAATCGAACAAACGAAAGAGGGTAATCTGAAACTGCTGAAAGTTTTGACCGAGCTTTAATGTGGCATACCTGAAATCCTTCCTATAAGAATTCGAAGTCTTCTGGTATGCTTTAAGGATTGCCTTCTTAAGCAAGTTATAATTACAAATGATCTGTGATAAAGTGGCATAGATATTTAATGCTGTACCGGAAAATTACATACCTAACCTGGTAGTCCAGGTATCAGAGGGCCATTCACAGAGGGTAGCGGTATTTTCGAACCTAATAATGTATGAGATCAGAGATCAGTTTTGTGAATATTTCGCCTGCTCTTGCGAATTCCTAGCATTGTAAAAATCTCTAGTTGTGTCGATGCATGCAGGGGATGAGATGAAAAGCTGTAAGTCACCTGCCTGAAAGCTGGCTGCCTTGGAGCAATGTCTAGCATGAGATGGATGCCAAGGTATTGTCCAGTGTGGTACGGTCGTAAAGCACTGCGAACCTTGTTGCAAGGTTCGTAGGTTCGAGTCTCCTTCGACCAGAGATCAGTGTTTGTGAATATTTCGCCTGCTCTTGTGAATTCCTAGCATACATATATATATATATATATATATATATATATATATATATATATATATATATATATATATATATATATATATATATATATATATATATATATATATATATATATATATATATATATTGTTACGGCCCCTTACCTAACAATGGTAGTTAGGTAGTTACCTCACCGGCCGGCAGTCAAGGGGTTACATCATCAGACCTGATGTTTGACTGCCGGGCCGGCTTGACTGACAGTGTCATCGAGACTCTCCCCTATTCAACACTGGAGAGTCCACCAGCTCACTGATATACTACTGGAGTTCGTCAGTCAGACCTGCATGAGAGTTGCAGTGTGGTGCTGGTGACAAGCTTCCTGACATACTACTGGAGTTCGCCAGTCAGACCTGCGTGAGAGTTGCAGACTCGTGCAGTGTGGTGCTGGTGATAGCTACAACAAGGAGAGCGGCAAGGTCACCAGAATCTACGATGTACCTGCGACGATGTACCTGCGACGATGTACCTGCGACGATGTACCTGCGACGATGTACCTGAGATTGTTTACCCGGAGATTGTTAACCGGAGTGTCAGGGTTTAAGTGGTGCATTCAGAGAGTTTGTTACAGTGGCACGACACAGGTTGAGTCGTGTATTTGGGGTGTGTCATAACGCGGTGTAAAGGCTTTATGAGAAAGAGTTCATGATACAGGGGGCGTGCCATGTGGCACTGAGAAGGTGTCGTGTGACACAGCGATTGAGTCTTTATGGTACAGGTGTCGTGGAACCCCGTAGGTGCCATAAGACCGAGACAAGGGTGTCTGAGGACACGGTGGAGAAGGAGTATCATGACAAGGTGTGGTAGTGTCCTGTGACACTAGAAGATGGCAGCGACTTGACACTACACCGAATACTTGATTTTACTTGTGACTTTTTATCTTGTACTATGATTTTTGTGTATATAAATATGTTTTTACACAGAATATTAGATTATATGTTTTTATTCAGAGTATATGTTTTTATATTAATAATAATATAATAAATATTGAAAATCTGATAGTTTACTTAGTATCCCAAACAGTCGTTAATTACAAATGCTTATTTATTTGTAATATATATATATTTATTTATTTATTTATTTATTACACACACACACATACACGCTTATGTGCTTAGGAAATATAATATTCTAGCATAACGAGTTTTGCTAGACATTGACATTGAGTTTCAGTGTAACCATTTTACGTAATTTATATTTAATTAAATATGCTTTATAAATATTGCAGTCTTGTGAAAGTGTGTTGGTAGCGCTGAGAACTAAGGTTGGCTCTAGTTCTCGGAAATGGAGTTAGAACCCCTGACTGTAAAGAGAACTGAACATTGGCAGTGGAAAGGGGAAACTGCATTTGTCCACTTTTTTGAGGATGCGATTAATGAAAACCTGAAACAACACCGCCCTCCATCCGGCTGTGCCCACAACCCCCACCCACAGCGCCTGCAGCTGCCTGCCACAGTCCCCACACTGGGTGTTACACCTCTCTCAGCTGGCTCACAGTTGATTCATACAGCTACTACAGCTGGCTTGGAAATCCCTCTCAGAATCCTCTCACAGTAAGCACCCACAGCTTCCACCGCTGGCTCACACACCTGACAAGTCCCACAGCGTACTTATTGTAAATAATATTAATAATAATAAAAATAATAATAGTTATAATAATAATAATAATAATAATAATAATACCTTTATTTACTACAAGTACATGTACAAGGTATACAGACCATAGCTGACATCAATGACATACTACTATATAGAAAGCCGCTTGTTATGCTGAGCATTTCCCGCAAATTAGGTCAGTGTCCCAGGATGCGACCCACACCAGTCGACTAACACCCAGGTACCCATTTTACTGATGGGTGAACATAGACAACAGGTGTGGGCAATGACTGCCATCCTACATTATAATACTCGTGGGCAATATTTGTCATCCTACACCTCCATACATTTGAGAAATAGCTGTCATCCTAAAGCACCATAGTTGTGAGCAATAGCTGCAATCCTACATCAATATACCCTTGATGAATTTCGAGAGTTTTCCTACTCTCACAGCCCAGCGCGGCGACGCCGCTGCAGCGCCTGCTGCCGCCGCCTGCCAGCAGCCAGCAGCCAGCAGCAGCCCAGCTGCTCTCTCTGTCAGCAACAACAACAGCAGCAACAGCAACAGCAGCAAGCAAGCCAACAACAACAACAGCAACAGCACAGCAACAACAACAGCAACAGCAACAACAGCAACAGCAGCAGCAACAACAGCGACAGCAACACAACAACAACAACCAGCACAGCAACAGCAGCAACAGCAACAGCAACACAGCAACCCAGCAGCAACAGCAACACAACAGCAACAGCAACAGCAGCAACGCAACACAGCAACAGCAACAGCTGCAGACACAGCAACAGCAACAGCAACACACAACAACAAGCAACAACAGCAACAGCAGCAACAGCAACGCAGCAACAGCAGCAACAGCAACAGCAACAGCAGCAACAGCAAGCAGCAGCAACCCAACAGCACAACAGCAACAGCAACAACAGCAACAACAACACAGCAACCAGCAGCAAGCACAGCAGCAACAGCAAGCAACAACAACAACAACAACGCACACAACAACAAGCCAGCACCCAACAACAACAACAGCACAACACAACAACAACAACAACAGCAACAACAAGCACAGCAACAACAGCAACAACAGCAACAACAGCAGCAGCAGCAAGCAGCAACGCAACAACAGGCAACAGCACAGCAGCAACAAGCAACACAACAGCAACAACAGCACAGCAGCAGCAACAGCAGCAAGCAACAGCAACAGCAACAATAGCAACACAGCAACAACAGCAGCAACAACAACAGCAACGAACAGCAACAACAGCAAGCAACAGCAACAGCAACAGCAGCAACAGCAGCAACAGCAACAGCAACAGCAGCAACAACAACACAAGCAAGCAGCAGCAACAGCAGCAACAGCAACAGCAAGCAACAGCAGCAACAACAGCAACAGCAGCAAGCAACAGCCAGCACAGCAACAGCAACAGCAACAGCAGCAACAGCAAGCAACAACAGCAACAGAACAGCAGCAGCAACAGCACAGCAGCAAGCACACAGCAACAGCAACAACAACAACAGCAACAACAGCAACAGCAGCAAGCAACAGCAACAGCAACAACACAGCAACAGCAACAGCAACACAACACACAGCAACAGCAACGGCAGCAGGCACAACAACAACAGCACGCAACCACAACAACGCACAGCAGCAAGCAACAGCAGCAGAGCAAGCAGCAACAACAACAGCAGCAACAGCAGCAGCAAGCAGCAACAGCAACAGCAGCAGCACAACAACAACAGCAGCAACAGCAGCCAGCAACAACCAACAGCAACAGCAGCAGCAACACACAACAACAGCAACAACAACAGCACAGCGCAACAGCAACAACACAGCAACAACAACAACGCAGCAGCAACAGCGCAACAACAGCACAACAGCAGCAGCACAACAGCAACACAGCAACCAACAGCAGCAACACAACAACAGCAACAGCACAGCAACACAACAGCAGCAGCAACAGCAACAGCAGCACAGCAACAACAGCAACAGCAACACAGCACACCCAGCAGCAACACAGCAACAGCAACAGACAGCAACAGCAACCCAGCAACAACACAGCGCAACAGCAACAGCAGCAACAGCAACAGCAGCAACAGCAGCTGCTGCTAACGCTGCAGCAGCAACAGCAGCCATGCTGCTGCTGCTGCTGCTGCTGCTGCTGCTCGCTGCTGCTCCGCCGCCGCCGCCGCCGCCGCTGCCGCCGCCAGGCCTCTTGTTGGACCAGAGCCTGATCAACCAGGCTGTTACTGCTGGCCGCACGCAGTCCAACGTACGAACCACAGCCCGGCTGATCCGGTACCGACTTGAGGTGCCTGTCCAGTGCCTGCTTGAAGACAGCCAGCGGCTTGTTGGTAATCCCCTGATGTATGCTGGGAGGCAGTTGAACAATCTTGGGCCCCTCACACTTATTGTGTTGTCCCTCAACGTGCTAGTGGCACCCCTGCTCTTCATTGGGGGATGTTACATCGCCTGCCGAGTCTTTTGCTTTCGTACGGAGTGATTTTTGTGTGCAAGTTTGTTACTAAGCCCTCGAGAATTTTCCATGTGTATATAATAATGTATCTCTCCCGCCTGCGTTCTAAGGAGTACAGGTTTAGGAACTTCAAGCGTTCCCAGTAGTTGAGGTGGTTTATCGCACTTATGCGTGCGGTGAAGGTTCTCTGCACATTTTCAAGGTCAGCAATTTCACCCGCCTTGAAAAGTGCAGTTAGGTGTGCAGCAATATTCCAGCCTAGATAGAACAAGCGATCTGTAAAGTGTCAACATGGGCTTGGCATCCCTGGTTTTGAAGGTTCTCATTATCCATCCTGTCATTTTTCGAGCAGATGCAATTGCTACATTGTTATGGTCCTTGAAGGTGAGATCCTCTGACATGATCACTCCCAGGTCTTTGACATTAGTTTTCGCTCTATTGTGTGGTTGGAATTAGTTTTGTACTCCGATGAGATTTTAATTTCTTCACGTTTTCCGTATCTGAGTAATTGAAATTTCTCATCATTGAACTTTATATTGTTTTCTGCAGCCCATTTAAAGATTTGGTTTATGTCTGCTTGGAGTCTTGCAGTGTCTTCAGCGGTGGACACTGTCATACAGATTCGGGTGTCATCTGCAAGGAAGACACAGCACTGTGAAGCTTATATCCTAGCTTATATCCGACATATCCATTATCCACCCCTTGTCATACACTACTGCTCCAGTATCCACACCCTTGTCATACACTACTGTTCCAGTATCCACACCCTTGTCATACACTCTGTTCCGGTATCCACCCATGTCATCACTTCTGTCCAGTATCCACATCCTTGTCATCACTCTGCTCCAGTATCCACCCTTGTCATACACTCTGTTCCAGTATCCACACCCTTGTCATACACTACTGCTCCAGTATCCACACCCTTGTCATACACTACTGTTCCAGTATCCACACCCTTGTCATACACTACTGTTCAGTATCCACACCCTTGTCATACACTACTGCTCCAGTATCCACACCCTTGTCATACACTCTGCTCCAGTATCCACACCCTTGTCATACACTACTGTCCAGTATCCACACCCTTGTCATACACTTCTGCTCCGTATCCACACCCTTGTCATCACTACTGCTCCAGTATCCACCCTTGTCATACACTACTGCTCCAGTATCCACACCACTGTCATACACTACTGCTCCAGTATCCACCTGTCATCACTACTGCTCCAGTATCCACTCCTTGTCATGCACTCTGCTCGTATCCACCCCGTCATCACTACTGTTCCAGTATCCACACCCTGTCATACACTCTGTTCCAGTATCCACACCCTTGTCATACACTCTGCTCCAGTATCCACACCCTTGTCATACACTACTGCTCCAGTATCCACACCCTTGTCATACACTACTGTTCCAGTATCCACACCCTTGTCATACACTACTACTCCAGTAAACCACATCCTTGTCATCACTACTGTTCCAGTATCCACCCTTGTCATACACTACTGCTCCAGTATCCACACCCTTGTCATACACTCTGTTCCAGTATCCACACCCTTGTCATAACTACTGCTCCAGTATCCACACCCTTGAATTTATACTCTTTATTAATATGTTGTGCTCACAGTGTATGTTTGTGAGTGTAATACAACGTCTCTGAATTACAGTATTTTACCCTTGTTCGTTAGATCAAATCTACAGAAATGTGTCTGCATTTCTAGTGGGTTTTAACATGTCAGAAATATCTGGCCTACACGATTATACTTTCGGACAACACCTACTGTCATACACTACCATATATACGGACACAACTCACACACATGGGACTGAAAGTTATGACGGCGTTTCTGTCCGGTTTGGACACAGTGACAATACCTGCCCCCATCGTCCCCATTATCTTACAATTACAGTAATAACATGATTATAATTTTTTTAAATTGAATTAATTGGCATATCATATTTTCAAAATAATACTATCAGTACTGTAAATGGGATCCTACACCACCATACTTGTCAACAATTATTCTCATCCTATATCACCATACTCCTGTGTGTATCAACCATCCTACACTACCATCTTATGTGAATACCTGATCCTGTTGAATCATACTTATGCAATCCAAAAATACTTCACTAATGTACATGTAGGCAATATCTCCATACTCTGCCTATCTTGTGGGCAAATTTTCCCTTCTACAATACCCCAAAATTTTGGGAAAACCTATCCTGTACTACCTTTTGCTTAGCCACCTCCATCCTACACTCCATTCCTGTGGACAATAACTGATATCGTATACTAGAATCTTTGGGTAGGCCAT
>WNWK01015154.1:0-48807 GCA_009830355.1 Cherax destructor
AAGAGCTTTAGCCACCAGGCAACCGGGACTATATGTGTGTGAGTGTGTGTGTGTGTGTGTGTGTGTGTATCCGAGTGTGTGTGTGTACTCACCTAGCTGTGGTTGCAGGGGTCGAGTCTCAGCTTCCGGCCGCGCCTCTTCACTGGTCGCTACACGGTCACTCTACCCGCTCCGTGAGCCTTATCATACATCTCCTTAAAGCTATGTAAAGATCTTGCCTCCACTACATCACTTCCCAGACTGTTCCACTTCCTGACAACTCTATGACTGAAGAAATACTTCCTAACATCCCTGTGATTCATTTGAGTCTTCAACTTCCAACTGTGACCCCTTGTTGCTGTGTCCCATCTCTGGAACATTCTGTCTCTGTCCACCTTGTCGATTCCTCTCAGTATTTTATATGTCATTATCATATCCCCCTTATCCCTCCTGTCTTCCAGTGTCATCAGGTTGATTTTCCTTAACCTCTCCTCGTAGGACATACCCCTTAGCTCCGGGACTATTCTTGTTGCAAACCTTTGCACTTTCTCTAGTTTCCTTACATACTTGGCTAGGTGAGGGTTCCAAACTGGCGCTGTATACTCCAATATGGGCCTAACATACACAGTGTACAAGGTTCTGAATGACTCCTTATTAAGATGTCGGAATGCTGTTCACAGGTTTGCCAGGCGCCCGTTTGCTGCCACAGTTATTTGGTTGACGTGTGCCTCAGGAGATGTGCCCGGTGTTATACTCACCCCAAGATCCTTTTTCTTGAGTGAGGTTTGTAGTCTCTGGCCCCCTAGACTGTACACCGTCTGTGATCTTCTTTGCCCTTTCCAATCTTCATGACTTTGCACTTGGTGGGGTTTAACTCCAGGAGCCAGTTGCTGGACCAGGCCTGCAGCCTGGTAGTTCTGCCTGGTCCTCGTTTGATTGAATTCTTCTCATGAACTTCAATTCATCTGCAAACAAGGACACTTCTGAGTCCATTCCTTCCGTCATGTCGTTCACAAATACAAGAAACAGCACTGGTCCCCGGACTGATCCCTGTGGCACCCCGCTCGTCACAGGCGCCCACTCTGACACCTCGCTGTTGTCTTCCTGACAGGTATTCCCTGATCCATTGCAGTGCCTCCCCTGTTATCCCTGCTATCTCCCTCTCACACATCGCACAAGCTCTTGTATACTTTAATGCTAAAGTGTTTATAATGTTAAAGTATACCATAAAATTAATTAAAAATTCTCCCAAAAAATCTATAGGTTGTATATACTATATCCCATGTGAATGTTGTGATATCCTTTATTTAGGACAAACTGGCAAATCTATTGAGACCAGACTTAACAACATAAATATGCACTAATTTGCACTAATCTCTTGTGTGGAACTGTGTCAAACGTCTTCTTACAGTCCAAGAAAACGGAATCTACCCACCCCTTCCTCTCTTGTCTTACTGCTGTCACCCTGTGTTTGTTTGTGTGTGTACTCACCTATTTGTTGTTGCAGGGGTCGAGTCATTGCTCCTGGCCCCGCCTCTTCACTGATTGCTACTAGGTCATCTCTCTCCCTGCTTAATGAGCTATATCAAACCTCGTCTTAAAACTATGTATGGTTACTGCCTCCACTACGTCACTTTCTAGGCTATTCCACTTCCTGACAACTCTATGACTGAAGAAATACTTCCTAACATCCCTTTGACTCATAGGAGTCTTCAACTTCCAACTGTGACCCCTTGTTTCTGTGTCCCCTCTCTGGAACATCTTGTCTCTGTCTACCTTATCTATTCCTCGCAGTATTTTATATGTCGTTATCATGTCTCCCCTAACCCTCCTGTCCTCTAGTGTCATCAGGCCGATTTCCCTTAACCTTTCTTCGTAGGACAATCCCCTTAGCTCTGGGACTAGTCTTGTTGCAAACCTCTGCACTTTCTCTAATTTCCTGACGTGCTTGACCAGGTGTGGGTTCCAAACTGGTGCTGCATACTCCAGTATGGGCCTGACGTATATGGTGTACAGAGTCTTGAATGATTCCTTAGTGAGGTATTGTAACGCTATTCTTAGGTTTGCCAGCCGCCCGTATGCTGCAGCAGTTATCTGATTGATGTGTGCCTCAGGAGATGTGTGTGTGTGTGTGTGTGTGTGTGTGTGTGTGTGTGTGTGTGTGTGTGTGTGTGTGTGTGTGTGTGTGTGTGTGTGTGTGTGTGTGTTGTGCTTCCCAATTTTTTTTCTATCAACACATTTTGCGAATGAAATCCTTATAAATCTGACATAAAAAGATGCTGTGAATCATCGGATATATTTGGCTACATTTCATTACTTCTTCAGCCGTGAATGTCTCTTAATTTTTCGTTATTCGCACCACTCTCGTTGATTGGACAATCCCGGTGGAAAAACTCACTCGTTGATTAGTTAATCCCCCTGGGAAGACTTACGATTATGAATAAGGTTCAATACCAATCATGTTCATGAGCCGAGGATCAGGACCCAACCAGAGCGTCTCATTTCCTCACCTCTCATTACGAAGCTTTCAATAGTTGTTTGGAAATGGTAGAGATTGTGGTTGCTGAGGTGGTTGTTGTGGTTGTGGGGTTGGTACTGGTAGTGGAAGGGCTGATGTTGACTGTGTGGTAATGAGAGAATAAATGAAGGTGGTGGTGGTGGTGGAGATGGTGTTGAAGGAATGTTTGTGAGTTAGTGATTGATGGTGGTGAATGTTCCTGAGTAAATGGTGGTAGAACTGGAGGTATGCTGGTGACTGATATATAGGGTTGTGGTGCAGATAATGGTCATGATTGTGGCCCATCCTTCCCTACATTCTTCCGTGAAACAAACAGCTGTTGTTAAATATAATCACCTTTCTATAATTCTTAATATGTACTTACAGTAACAGAGTTTTCTCTCAGGTCGTATTCAGAATTGTCACTATTTTTTTTTTCACTGTGGTTACTTTTCATATTGTGATATCACCTCATTATGGAAAGTTAAATAAATGGAATAATTCCATTTCAGGATATATATATATTCATAGATCTGGTAGAACATTTAAGTTCAATGTTTTCGCAAGTTTATTAGCATATGTTAATACATTCATCACTATCAGAATCACCAAATACATTAAACAGAGCGTATTTACTTCTGTTTTTGAGAGCGCTTAGGATTTGTATCCCTGAATTCTTTGATGAGGATATTAGAAAAATCTACGAAATAGCTTCTAAATTTGCAATATCAACAAATATTTATTGATAAAGCTTTTCATAAAGCTTTAAAAACATTCTACAACACAGAGCTTAATACCGAGCATAAGCTTGAAAATTTGGTGGCTTTACCATATAATGGAAATTTCTCATACCTCGCAAAAGCTCTTGTATACTTTAATGTTAAAGTATACTTTAATGTTAAATTATACCAAAATTAATCAAAAATTCTCCCAAGGAATCTATAGGTTGTATATACTATATCCCATGTGAATGTTGTGATATCCTTTATTTAGGACAAACTGGCAAATCTATTGACACCAGACTTAATTAACAACATAAATATGTAGAATATAGGGGACACGAGTCCAGTTCTTTGTTAATTCGTGAAAGGGATGCAGGAAATTGTGTAGATTGGACTAATGCCAAAGAATTACTTCCCTGTAATTTTAAAGTTCAACAAAATATTGTGGAACCATCTCTTAGCAAGCATGATGTACATCATATTTCAAATAACTGTTCTGGAAAGTATGAACTTGACAACTTTATATTTAAGAATATTGTTCGTATTCTTAAAGGTAAAATCATTTTTCATAAAAATACAGAGTATGTTCTTTGTCAGACAAACATTAACTTGATGTTTGAAAAACGTATGTGTGAGTTTTGTTTGTGCGGGACAGGTTTATGATGGATGTTGCATCTCTTCCTTATTTATATTGTGAAAATTAGACATGTGCAACATCTGGGCATCTTTAATGTAGACGTTTCACCATCCAGTGGCTTTATCAATACAAATTCTAGGACATAATTTGAAGATATCATTATCAGTCTCTCAGTCTTGGACTTGGTGTGAAGAGCACCGTAGTCGTGAAGATTCTGGAGCACAGGCAAGAAGGCTGGCGCTTATATACTGGCGTCAGGTGAAAATGGGACGGGCAGCAGACGAAGGCATAGTCACTGGTAGGCGGGATTTCCCAGTGGAAGTAGGTCATACCCAAGGGACAGGTTAGTAGTAGTGAAGGTTTTGGAGATGTCCTCTGAACCAAGATTCCATGATGTTGCAGTGTCTGACAAGTTGCACATGAATGCTATACAATACAGACAAGATGAAAATTAGACACATATGCAACATCTGGGCATCTTTAATGTACACGTTTTGCCATCCAGTGGCTTTATCAATACAAATTCTAGGACAGTGGTCTGTCATTTTTCCTTCTCAGCTTTCCCTGGGCACTGCTGTGGTCTGTTAGGGCCTCTTTGTGTAGCTTGGCTCTTTCATTTTCTACAGTCCCCTCGATTGTTCCTGGTGTGCTCCTCTTTTTTTCTCGGAATCCACAATGGTCTGATAGGGCCTCAGCATACAGTTTCACACCTTCGTTCCCTACAGTCTCCTCGTTTGTGACCGAGGTAGCAGTTTCTGATATCATGCCCATATTGCTTTTTAGTTCTTTAGGCTGTTTCAGATTTTTCAGTTCCTCTTCTAATCTCTGTATCTTAGTCTTGGCTGCTGTGACTTGCATCTCCCACTTCCTGCTCTCTGCAGGTATCCTCTCCTCCATTTTCATGCTAAGCTCTTCTAGCTTCCTTCCCCACTCATGTTCCTTTTCATGAGCTCTGCCACTCAATCTTCCTTCCCAGATTCATCCTCCAGTCCCCTGGTTTTCCCGTCCTGCTTTCTGGCAACCCGTTTTTTTGGGTTACCACAGAATGCAAAACTTATGTATTTATGTATGGTTGTTTGAGATGTGTGTTTGTCTGAGAGAGTGTGTGTGCATATATGTGTGGGGGGCGGATGGACGGAGAGGGGGAAGCGGGAGACAGTGGTAAAATGGGAGAGAGGTTAGGAGGGGAAAAGAGGGGGAAAATATGGCTAGAGAGAGGGGGAGGTAGAAGCAAAGGGGATTAGAGAATAGGAGAGGGAGATGAGAAAAGAGGGAAAGGAGGGAAAAAAAAGAAAGGTGAGAGAGAGGGGGAAATCTGGGCAGCGAGTGGGATGGATGGGGGGGGTGGAGGAGAGAGTGTTTGTGTGGGTCTGTATGTGTATGGGAATGTGTGTGTGGGTTTATGTGTGGATGTGAACGTGTGTGTATTGAACTATATGAGTGTGGGTTTATTGTGTGAAAAGTAGTGGGTGGGATTGTGTGTTATGGTGTATGAGTGTGTATGTGGAGTTCGTGTGACACGTAGTCTACAGTACTCCTATGACCAGACCTGACCCACTACGACCTACTAGTTTATGCCTTCTATGCTTATCCTTCTTCCTAGTCTAATAGACACCTGTCTGCTCGCCATGTTCTACTATAAATTACCAATTGCTATTCGTTATTGAGTACTTTATATCCTATTTTTATCGTACTAGGAGAGTTGGACAGTTCACAAACAGCTTGACGGTTAATTGGAACTCACACCTGACCCCGAAAACCACACATAAGTGAGATACTCGGTATGCAGACTGTAGCAGCCTGTAGATTGTTCAACTCGTTGTGATGTCCTGGATTATATCCACCTCCGTTTCCTCTCGATATATAATATAACCTATTCACTGTATTTCTTTCATTGGTCACACATATATTTCACTTTATTATCTTTCTTGAGTGACACATGTAGCAACGTCGCCTGGAGCACACTAGGCCTGCCCACTCTGACTTGCGCCACCAAATATCACTTTCAAGTTCACTTATAAAATTGTGGCTCTTCCCCACACTTATGTGGCTCAAGGCAACTTGTAAATCACTTCAAGGATTGTTCACACACTTAATGACCCCTGCAGTAACTTTAGGTAGCACACAAAACACTTAAATTCACGGAGCACTGAAGTTGTGACTCGACTACCCGTGGTCCCGTGTGTGTGTACTCACCTATTTGTGGTTGCAGGGGTCGAGTCATAGCTTCTGGCACCGCCTCTTCACTGGCCGCTGGGATCTGCTACTGTGCAGATCCCTCTGTAGTTCTGCCTGGTCCTCGTCCGATTAAATTCTTCTCATCAACTTCACATCATCTGCAAACAGGGACACTTCGGAGTCTATTCTTCCGTCATGTCGGTCACAAATACCAGAAACAGCACCGGTCCTAGGACTGACCCCTGTGGAACCCCGCTCGTCACAGGCGCCCACTCTGACACCTCGCCACGTACCATGACTCGCTGTTGTCTTCCTGACAGGTATTCCCTGATCCATTGCAGTGGCCCTTCCCTGTTATCCCTGCCTTGCATATTATTCATGTCAGTGACACTGGTCTGCAGTTAATGCTTCTTGTCTGTCTCCTTTTTTTAAAATTTGGTACTACATTTGCTGTCTTCCATCTCTCAGGTAATTGTGTGTGTGTACTCACCTAATTGTGGTTGCAGGGGTCGAGACTTAGCTCCTGGCTGTGTGTATGTGTGTGTGTGTGTGTGTGTGTGCGTGTGTGTGTGTGTGTGTGTATGTGTCTGTCTGTCTGTCTGCGCGTTTAAAATTCCAAAAATTACCAAAACTTCTCTTGTCTTATAATAGAAAAAGTGAAATAAACTTACAACGATACAAGTGACAATTCTAAAAATTAAAGATTATGCTAAATTTTGTAATGAGTTTCAGGAAGGTGACTGCTCATTAGTCTGATCACAACTTTCTATCAGACCTCCGGCTCACAATCAACTGTGTCTTCATACAAAATTCAATATCCAATTAAGGATAACGAATCGAATCGGTTTTCTTCATGGGTGTGTGTGTGTGTGTGTGTGTGTGTGTGTGTGTGTACTCACCTATTTGTGGTTGCAGGAGTCGAGTCATTGCTCCTGGCCCCACCTCTTCTCTGATTGCTACTAGGTCCTCGCTCTCCCTGCTCCATAAGCTTTATCAAACTTTGTCCTAAAACTATGTATGGTTCCTGTCTCCACTACGTCACTTTCTAGACTATTCCACTTCCTGACCACTCTGTGACTGAAGAAATACTTCCTAACATCCCTGTGATTCATCTGAGTCTTCAACTTCCAACTGTGTCCCCTTGTTGCTGTGTCCCATCTCTGGAACATCTTGTGTGTATGTGTGTATGTGTGTGTGTGTGTGTGTGTGTGTGTATATATGTGTGTGTGTGTGTATGTGTGTGTGTGTGTGTGTGTGTGTGTGTGTACTCACCTAGTTGTGGTTGCAGGGGTCGATTCACAGCTCCTGGTCTCGCCTCTTCACTGGTCGCTACTAGGTCGCTACTAGGTGTTTGTGTGTGTGTGTGTGTACTCACCTATTTGTGGTTGCAGGGGTCGATTCATCTCCTTAACAATCTCTTATTATTCATGCTAGCAATACCTCTCAGTTTTTTGAACTTCATTATCATATGCCCCTAGTCCTTCTGACCTCCACTGTCATCAGCTGGAGTTTCCTTAATCTCTCGTCATAGGAGACATCCATTACCTCTGGTACTGGGTATCTCCTTTGCTCTTTCTCTAATGTCTTGACTTGCTTAAGCAGGTGTGGGTTCAATACTGGTCCACGATAAGCCTGACGTCCACGGTGTGCACTGTCATGATGATACCTATCTTAGATTTCTGAAAGTTAATCTGAGGTTTGTCACACACGCATTTGCTACAGCATTTATTTGTCTGAAGTGCGCCTAAGGCGATATGTTTACCTGGAGGCCGTTCTTTTTGGAGGGTCAACCCTCTCGCAGCCAAGTCCTTAATTAGGCCTCACGGTGGATCAAGTTATGGTCAATGAGGCTGTTACTGCTGGCCGCACGCAATCCAACAAACGAACCGTAGCCCGGCTGATCGGACACTGACGTTAGGTATCCGTACAGTTCTTCCCCTCAAGGAAACCAGGAGTATATTAGTAATTCTCCCATGCGTGGTGGGAAGCTGGTGAACAGTCCTGGGTCCCGGCTTCATGCTCTTTCCGTTAAATAGACAGTGATTTTTGTTTGAAGATTTGATCCAGTCCCTCTAAGATTGTTCAGGTGTAGGTAACAACAACAACAACAGCAACAACAACAACAACAACAAAAACATAATAATAATAATAATAATAATAATAATAATAATAATAATAATAATAATAATAATAATATCTTTATTTCTACAAGTACATGTTCAAGGTATACAGACCTAGCTGACATCAATGACATACTACTGTATAGAAAGCCGCTTGTTATGCTCAGAGCATTTCGAGCAAATTAGGTCAGTTTTGTCCCAGGATGCTACCCACACCAGTCGATTAACACCCTGGTACCTATTTAATACTAATGGGTGAACAGGGATATCAGGTGTCTTATCGAAACACTTCCTAATATTTTCCAGCCGTACCGGAGATTCGAACTCCAGACCTCAGTGTGTGAGCTGAGTGCGCTAGCGATCGAGCTACGGGACACCAAATGTATCTTTCTCGACTGGGTTTCAAGGAGTACAGGTCAAGAGACTCTAAGCGTTCTCAGTAATTAAGGTGCTTGTCTGAACTTACATGTACTGTGAATTTTCTCTGTACATCCTCTAGATCTGCGATTTTTGCTTCCTTGAATGGGGCTGTTAGTGTAAACAGTGATAGAAGTAACTAGAAAATGATCATCATTGATTTAGCATCCCTTGTTCTGTAAGTTTTCATTATCCATACTATCATTTTCCTCGCAGATATGATAGTGACGATGTTCTGATCCTTAAAGGTGAGATGCTCTGACATTAACACTCCCAAGTGCTTTACATTACTTCCCTGTATTGTGTGGATAGAAGTTGTGATATACTCCGTTCTAGCTTTTATTTCCTCAAGTTTTCCATACTAGAGTAATTGAAATTTGTCCTCACTGAACATCATTTTGCAAAGCGTGTGAATACTATATCTGCATTCCGTTTGTCCTCCATTGCATTTACGACCATGTCATAATGGTCCAGTAGTTGCGAGAGGAGAGAAGGACCTGCTCTAAACTCATCTTACCCTAGATTGTGCTGTTGCTGGGAATCCAAGTAGCTGGTGACGTTTATAATTTTTTGCTATTGCTTTGCTACCACCTTTAAGTAGTGAAATTATATCCATTGTTTTAAGGGACTGTTGGATGACACCCGTGTCCAGCCTCCCTCTCCTTAGCATACGTAAGGCAATCGAAATTAGTTTCTTGCAATTCTTGATATCAGAAAATAATTAACCAATGGCTAAGCAATGCTATATATCCCTGTCAAGGTAACCTGAGGGACACCCGTAATTGATATCAGTGATTAAAAATTACTTTTAAGGTTCTAGGTACAAGTGTTCCATCAATTGCTGGGTCACCAGTGCTGAGTATGACTGATTAATAAAGCTGTTATTGGAATACCGACCCTGGATATCAATGATTATGCATCTGATGACCTTTCAGTGCTGAATGTTATTGATTAAGCAGCTGGTGGCTTTACAGTACTGTATATAAGTAGTTAATCCTCTGTTGGTTTTTCAGTGCTTTGTTTTCCACCTTATTTAAAAAAAACTACATAACAATTGAAGAATCTGGGGAATATTAACTGTAAATATAATCAGGATTTATGTTAAGTAAAAGGACACAAATGCAACTAATGTGACATTTTATTGTGGCAACGTTTCGCTCTCCAGGAGCTTTTTCAAGCCGTTATAAGCAATACATGGACACAGAGGCTATATATATATATATACTCTCAAAGTGAGGTTTAATACTAGTGGTGGTAGAAGTAGTAGTGATATAAGTTGTAGTAATAATACAATAAGGTAGAACAATCAACTTCCACATGAGTAAAAGGTGATACAAATGTCTCATTAGTTGCATTTGTGTCCTTTTACTTAACATATTGTTGGTAATTCTACCAATATTAATCAGGATTTATGATTCAGTAATGTTTTGCAGTGTCATTCAGATGACATTGATAAGAATATTCAACTACCAAGATAAAGATTACCTCATTATTTACTTCCATTGATTATCTGAAGACTAAAGAATTACTCTTCAACACTTATCTGCTTAATACTGTTATAAATACCACACTTCCTCTAACTAAAGGTAAAAGTCTGACAATACATGCTTACCATTCGACCAGATGGTTGCGTCTGACCAGGTAACAAGTTCTTCCATCCCTGGAGCCAAGATCCCCAGAGAAATATTTCATATTCCATGAGTTGACCTCAGCTTCGGCCTCCGCTGTATATTCTCCCCGTCAAGGGGAACGACATATGCTTTTAACTCTCCCTAACTTCCATTATTACCTCAGGGTTCTAATCTCACTTTCAGAACGAGCTAATAATGTCTATAAATTTTCAAACAGTTTTAAGTGTTTGATCTACTCTTTAGACAAAAGTTCTTTTGTAATATGAGCAGCATGAGGCCTGGTCACAGACCGGGCCGCGGGGGCGTTGACCCCTGGAACTCCCTTCAGGTAAACTCCAGGTCTCCAGACATGATGATTCAAAATTTGAAGTCGCAAATTGATCTAACACGTCAGGATTTTAAGTTATTGGAAAACATTTAATTTCAAGAGTTCCTTATTTATTAATCAAGTTTTGTCAAATATTACAGAATAGTTACTAAGAACATAAGAACTTAAGAAAGGAGGAACACTGCGGTAGGCCTACTGGCACATGTGAGGCAGGTCCATGTCACCCCCCGTCTTAGACCAATGACCCACCTAGTCAGGTAATGAGTCATTAAAAATGTATTCCCTATTAACAAGTAATTGCTATAAAATGATTCAAGGTCATTAATATATTATCTCTGAAAGTATAAAATGTTTTAAGCATTTACCTTTGTGCTTATTATTACCAGTGATGTATCTCTGAAGAAAGCAACAGTTGTATACCATCCTGTTGGGAGTGGATGCCCTTGATGGCGTACCTCATTGTATTGGTATACTGATGTAACCTTTCACAACGTTCACCACTAACAACACCATCATTGGAAGTTCAGGTGTGAATGAAGAAAGTTCAAATTCCGCGACATACGTCAAACCAGTGAGATGTCGCTTAACGTTTCTGAAGTACACAATTTTTGACAATATTTGTACTCTAATTTATCGGTAGTTATACCTGTCTTGTATTATTTTGATAAGATTGTAAACTAGTTTGGAATTAAATGTGCTGATGGGTTACTGAATGTGTTTCCTAAGGTATTGGTTGCATATTTTTGGGTATTAATGTATGTGAGGAGGTGTTTATAGTACCTTTCAGACTTTTGCACTCATTACAATTATTTTATTTTATCGGTGGGGTGTTTGTCATCTGTTTTTTTTTTTGTATTATCGTTACAAGGCACTTTCGTTATTGTAAACATTGCTCCCTTGGGAAAAAAAAAATTCTTTTGTCAATGTCTGGTTAGATATGTGTATTATAGTTTTGTATTTGAATATAATAGTTATTTTGTGACTGTGTATTTTACATGTGTTTTTATAGTGTTGGTTATGAATATATTTTGTTGCCTATGTCTTCACTGGACATGGGGTGGGGGTCCAAGTCCACAGTTTTTGTGTGGAGATTTGAATGGTTGGAAAAGGATATGCTTAATACACTTAAGTTTGGACACGTACTTTGTACTTGATGTTTAGAGTTGTTTATAACTGTTATGTATTAATCGTCATAGGTTTGCTCCTTGTTTAAGTGTTAATATTATTATTATTGTTTGTGAGGGTGATTGGTTAGGGTTTGGGGGGGGGGGTTATTTGTAGGGTGGGTTGCTGTGGGAGGTTATGGGGGTTCTATCTTGGTTGTCATCCTGTTTAGGTAGTTTACCTATATATTGTGTAGGATAAATTCTTTTGTAAATATTTTTATGACACCTTTACTGTGTACTATTGCATCTTTGTATAATTTGCTTTTGGCAACTTGGCCTGTCTATATTTAATTATGGCGCGTACGGTGTCATTCATCTATGTAATGATGTCATTTGGCATATGATTTTGTATGTATTTCGTTTTTCTAAATAAAATATATATAAAAAAAAATAAAAAATAAAAAAAACATCAGTGCAGAAACACATAACATTCTTCAGTTGATACAATGTCGCCAAACTAGAATGGCGTGCATGAAAATGAGATTTGTTCTGTTACTTCAGCTAAGAGGTTCAGCTCTTGTAAGCGTGATCGAAGCAGTCCTGACCTCTTCTCTGAGAAGTCTAGGTCACTCCTATACACTGATTAACAGGTTTTTTCAAAGCCTCGGATTCTGGTAGTTCGTTAAGATTAATTTTAACATATACAAATAACCCGCACATATAAGAGAGGAGCTTACGATTTTGTAAATGGTCCAAGTTGGACCGAAACGTCGTGGTAAGCTCCTCTCTTCTATGTGCGGGTTATTTTTGTATTGTTCCAGTCACGGTATTGTACCTTTTTATGTTATAATTTTACCAGTTTCTTCACTACTATTCAGGTGGAATAGGTATAACAGTGTCCTCACTATGTGACTCACAACCTGGACATGTTATCTTGTTCTTGTTTTTCTTCGAGAAATCAACCACATTAACCATGTAAATGCAACAGTCATTCAGGTAATTCTTTGGTTTCCACCACAACATTGGGACTGTAAACAACGTTGACGTACATTTCCCATTCAACCGCTGCGTCAGTCGTGGCGTATAAACAACAACAAACAATGTATTAATATTAGTAGAATTACCGACAATATGTTAAGTAAAAGGACACAAATGCAACTAATGAGACATTTCATTGTGGCATCGTTTCGCTCTCCAGGAGCTTTCTCAAGCCACAATAAAATGTCTCATTAGTTGCATTTGTGTCCTTTTACTTAACAACAAACAAGTGTGGAGCAGTCAAGAGTGTACCTTCAACACTTACCTTGAATGCCATGTTCAGGCTTCCTCGTATGTCTGTCTGTCTTCATCTGAAATAAAGATTTCATATAATAGAGCAAAATAAATCTAATGTAAATGTGGATATATGTATGAGGCAGAGAAATTAAATTAAAGCAAAGTAACCAGCAATGTACATAAGAAAGAAGGAACACTGCAGCAGGCCTACTGGCCCATGCGAGGCAGGTCCAAGTCTCCAACCGGCTTAAGCCAATGCCCCGACCCAGCCAGGTCAGGTTACATTCACTTAAGGAAGGAGCACGGCATCTGACCTAGTGGCACAAGCTAGTCAGGACCAACTCACACCCACCCGCACCCACTCATATATTTATCTAGCCGACCACCTGGAGTTAACCCTCTCCAGGTAAACTCCAGGTAGTCAGGTCACTTCCACTTAAGGAATTAGTACGGCATCTGACCTAGTAGCACAAGCTAGTCAGGTCCAACTCACACACACCCACACCCACTCATGTATTTATCTAACCTATTTTTAAAACTACACAACGTCCCAGCCCCTATGACGGTACTCGGGAGTTTGTTCCACTCATCCACAACTCTATTACCAAACCAGTGCTTTCCTATATCCTTCCTGAATCTGAACTTTTCCAACTTGAAATCATTGCTGCGAGTCCTGTCTTGGCTGGACACTGGGATGGCCAGAGCATAACTGATGCTTTCCAATTGTTCCTTACTAGCAGGCATGATGTTTAGAATTAATGTTTATCCATGTAAGCAAACAACCGAAAGACATATCTCAGAGGTGAATTCAGTAATATATATATATATATATATATATATATATATATATATATATATATATATATATATATATATATATATATATATATATATATATATATATATATATATATATATATATATATAAAAATACCAAGTGTTGACAATATCTTACGTGATGGGTTAATTCTGATTTGGTTTCTCTCCTGTATGTACTCGCAAATACTTCATATCAGTGTATTTTTCCCCTAAAATATTCCAGACACTCCGAACACTAATAAGGTGACATTTTTCCAAAATACATTTCAGACGCTGAACACTGAAAAGTATTTTTACTTTTGTATGTACTAGTAATGTTTCACTAGACTGAGTTTTTGAGTACAACGTATCAGAGAACCTGAACACCGATTTGGTTTATCATCTCCTGTATATACTGGTTTATGCTTATTAAGGTGATGTTTTCTCCTAAAATACATCAGACATTTCAAACACTGATAAGGTTTATCTCCTCTGTATACATGCATGTATCACACTATATTTTTTCTAAAATATTTCAAAATTAAGGACTGATATGGTTTATCGCTTCCACGTACTTACGTAAAAGTCACAAGATTGTTTTCCTAAACTATTTCCTACACTTTGCACATTGATAAAATTTATCTCTGGTTTGTATTCACATATTTTGACTTTATTTGACTACAATATTTAAGACACTGGGAACATCAAAGCTGGGTATCTGAGATACGTATATACTTCTATATTTTTATAGAGAATCCTTCGTATTCTTAAATTTTAAATAATGAAAATTAACATAGTTGATCTCATTCACTGTATATACTCTGTATTTCAAGACGTTTGTTGTCCTAAAATATTTCAGTGATTAAATTTTCTCTTGTATATACTTGTTTAACTATTTTGTTTTTAGGCTAAAAAATTTCTACCACCGAGTAGTGATAATGCTTATCTATGAATATACTTTGTTTTAAAAGATTGTCCTGTAAACAGAAGCATTTCACACACACACACACACACACACACACACACACACACACACCAGGAGCTGTGACTCGACCCCTGCAACCACAACTACGTAGGTGAGTACATAAAGGACCCCAATGGAAATAAGTCACTCTGTCTGACTTTTTTGGGTTATCCTACGTTCTCTACACATATGCTGATATGTATGATAATGTATGTAAATGTATTTGTGTATACCTGAATAACCTTACTTACTTACTTAAGGCTCCTGGAGTATAACCCCAGCAAGTGCAAATAATTGAAACTTGGTTAAAAACAAAGAAAACCGCAGTACACCCTAAGAGGTCAGAAGCTGCAAAACTCACTCATGGAAATGGATCTTGACGTGAACATCATAACGAACACATCTCCTGAGGCGCACATCAACCAAATAACTGCTGCTGCATACGGCAAACCTGAGAATAGCGTTTCGACATCTAAGTAACGAGTCTTTCTGTACGCTGTGTACGTCAGGCCTATAATGGAATATGTAGCACCAGTATGGAACCCACACCTGGTCAAAAAAGTCAAGAAATTAGAGAAAGTGTAAAGGTTTGCAACAAGACTAGTCCCGAAGTTGAGCGGTTTGTCCTTCGAGAACAAGTTAAGGGAACAAAACCTGACAACACTGGTGGGCAGGAGGGATAGGGAGACATGATAACGACATATACAATACTGAGAGGAATTGAAAAGGTGAATAGGGACAGGTGGAGATGTGACACAGCAACAAGCTGTCATAGCTGGAAGTTGAAAACTCAGATGAGTCACAGGGATGTTAGGAAGTATTTCTTCTGTCATAGAGTTGTCAGAAAGTGGAACAGTCAGTAGAGTGATGTAGAGGAGAGAGGATCCATGTATAGCTTTAAGAAGAGGTATGATAAAGCTAATGAGGCAGGGGGAGAGAGTTGATCTAGCAGCGACCAGTGAAGAGGCGGATCCAGGAGATATGACTTGACCCCTCCAACCACAATTAGGTGAGCACAATTATGTACGTGCACACACACACACACAGGCATGATAACAGATGCCATCTTTCCAATGGGATACCAGATCCTGAGGAAAGACAGAGGGAACAGAGGGGGTGGAGGAGTGGCACTGCTGATCAAAAACCAATGGGATTTTGACGAGCTGGAGAGAAGAGACAGAGGAGAAGCAGGAGATTACATAATAGGAATGCTACAGTCTGGAGGTCCCAAGGTGGTAATTGCAGTAATGTATAACCCACCCCAGAACAGCAGGAGGCCAAGGCAAGAGTATGATGAGGGTAATAGAGCGAGGGTTGACACACTGACTGAAGTGGCCAGAAGGGCTCATGCGAGCAGGGCAAAGCTACTGATCATGGGTGACTTCAACCACAAGGAAATAGACTGGGAAAACTTGGAGCCACATGGGGGCCAAGATACGTGGAGGGCTAAGATGATGGAGGTGGTACTGGAAAACTTCATGTACCAACACGTAAGGGATACTACAAGGGAGAGAGGAGAGGATGAACCAGCGAGATTGGACCTAGTATTCACCTTAAGTAGTGCGGATATTGAGGACATCACACACGAAAGTCCACTCGGGGCCAGTGATCATATGGTTCTAAGCTTTGATTACACAGTAGAGTTACAGGTGGAGGGGGAGGCAGATAGGGCCAGAAGAATGAAGCCAAACTACAAAAAAGGGGACTACGCGGGCATGAAGAACTTCCTAAACGGGGTTCAGTGGGACAGAGAACTGGAAAGGAAATCAGTAAATGAGATGATGGAATATGTGACAACAATATGCAAGGAAGCTGAGGACAGGTTTGTACCCAAGGGAAACAGAAACAACGAAAAAGCCAGGATGAGCCCGTGGTTCACCCAAAGGTGCTAGGAGGTCAAAACAAAGTGTGCTAGGGAATGGAAGAAGTATAGAAGGCAAAGAACCCAGGAAAATAAGGAGAGCAGTCGTAGAGCCAGAAATGAATATGCACAGGTAAGTAGGGAGGCCCAACGACAGTATAAGAATGACATAGCAGCGAAAGCAAATCTGACACGAAGCTGTTGTACAGTCACATCAGGAGGAGAACAACAGTCAAGGACCAGGTGATCAGGCTGAGGAAGGAAGGAGGGGAGGTCACAAGAAATGACCGCGAAGTGTGTGAGGAGCTCAACATGAGATTCAAAAAGGAGGAAAAGTAGGGTACACCATCAAGTGCTGGACACAATACACACAACTGAGGAGGAAGTGAAGAGTCTACTAAGCGAGCTAGATACCTCAAAGGCGATGGGGCCGTATAACATCTCTCCATGGGTCCTGAGAGAGGGAGCAGAGGAGCTATGTGTACCACTAACAACAATCTTCAATACATCTATCGAAACAGGACGACTACCTGAGGTATGGAAGATAGCAAATGTAGTTCCAATCTTTAAAAAAAAGAGACAGGAACGTAGCACTAAACTACAGACCAGTGTCACTGACATGTATAGTATGCAAGGTCATGGAGAAGATAGTCAGGAGAAGAGTGGTTGAGCACCTAGAAAGGAATGAGCTTATCAACGACGGCCAACACGGTTTCATGGACGGGAAATCCTGTGTCACAAACCTACTGGAGTTCTACGACAGGGTGACAGCAGTAAGACAAGAGAGAAAGGGGTGGGTAGATTGCATATTCCTGGACTGTAAGAAGGCGTTTGACACAGTTCCACACAAGAGATTAGTGCAGAAGCTGGAGGACCAGGCAGGGATAACAGGGAAGGCACTACAATGGATCAGGGAATACCTGTCAGGAAGACAGCAGCGAGTCATGGTACGTGGCGAGGTGTCAGAGTGGGCGCCGGTGACGAGTGGGGTTCCACAGGGGTCAGTCCTAGGACCGGTGCTGTTTCTGGTATTTGTGAACGACATGACGGAAGGAATAGACTCCGAAGTGTCCCTGTTTCCAGATGATGTGAAGTTGATGAGAAGAATTCAATCGGACGAGGACCAGGCAGAACTACAAAGGGATCTGGACAGGCTGCAAGCCTGGTCCAGCAATTGGCTCCTGGAGTTCAACCCCACCAAGTTCAAAGTCATGAAGATTGGGGAAGGGCAAAGAAGACCGCAGACGGAGTACAGTCTAGGGGGCCAGAGACTACAAACCTCAATCAAGGAAAAAGATCTTGGGGTGAGTATAACACCAGGCACATCTCCTGAGGCACATCAACCAAATAACTGCTGCAGCATATGGGCGCCTAGCTAACCTAAGAACAGCATTCCGACATCTTAATAAAGAATCGTTCAGGACTCTGTACACTGTGTACGTTAAGCCCATACCGGAGTATGCAGCACCAGTTTGGAACCCACATCTAGCCAAGCACGTGAAGAAGCTAGAGAAAGTGCAAAGGTTTGCAACAAGAGTAGTCCCGGAGCTAAGGGGTATATTCTGCGAGGAGAGGTTAAGGGAAATCGACCTGACGACACTGGAGGACAGGAGAGATAGGGGGGACATGATAACGACATATAAGATACTGAGAGTAATAGACAAGGTGGACAGAGACAGAATGTTCCAGAGATTGGACACAGCAACAAAGGGACACAGTTGGAAGTTGAAGACTCAAATGAATCACAGGGATGTTAGGAAGTATTTCTTCAGTCATAGAGTGGTCGGGAAGTGGAACAGCTTGGGAAGCGATGTAGTGGAGGCAGGTTCCATACATAGCTTTAAGGAGATGTATGATAAAGCTCATGGAGCAGGGAGCGTGACCCAGTAGCGGCCAGTGAAGAGGCGGGGCCAAGAGCTATGAATCGACCCCTGCAACCACAACTAGGTGAGTACAACTAGGTGAGTACAGGCCTAGTGTCTAATTGACATGTGCCAAGGACAAAATAGTAACATACACACACACACCAGGCATTATTATCTCTCCAGTGTTTATAGACCAGAATTTCCGTAAATTTATGAACAATTCTTAATGGTTATTTTTATATAACCTGCAATACAATTTTATTACAAAACCGTGTAATCATAAGTACTTAGCCAGATGAAATTTACCTGTATATCAGGTGTTGTTCAGTAAGTGCTGAAATTAAAGTGTCTGGAAAGGCAGTCTCGTAGTTCCTGACAACACCTCTGTAATAAAACAATTAATCAGCTTTAATAACACAACATAATGAACAGGATATAAAGTTTTCTATCTAATACAAATTAACACGTGTTTTATTAAGTGATAATATCACTGCACTGAGGTCAGTGGTCACGAGAGGTCATCCTGTCCTAGCTGTCTTGGGGATTAGTGTAGAGAGTTATAGAGCACCGTGACGTGTTGTAGAGTTTTGGAATCTCAGGTGAAAGTGTTGAAGGAGGATGATGAGGTTCTACTTCACGAAGTGGAAAATATGAGGCTGAAAATTCGCCTAGATGGATTTGGGAGTGAGTGTGAGTAGGGTGGAGTTGGTGTGGAGGGACAGGTTACCAACAGGGAGTTGAAGAGTGGCAACCGTTTTAAGTGTAATGTTGTCTCTACTAAAGGTAGAAGTAAAACATAAGTAAACTTAATAGAGAAGATCTGAGGGTAGGAAAACGATTCACTGTTCTCCAGGACGAGTGTATTTCAGATCTCAAAGCAAGCTGCTTTACCAGCCACACAAAAAGAAATGTTTGATACCAAAGTCTTTTACTTTGTTAATGTTGCTTGAACGATAGACTGCCTTAGTCAGGATAAGAGACTCATCAATGACATGGTTCTTCCTTTGTTTACATTGCTTGAACGATAGTCTGCCTTAGTTCAGATAAGACTCAAATGGTTCTTCTGTTTACATTGCTTGAACGATACGCCTTATGATGTTACATGTTGCTTGAACGATAGTTCTGGCTCTCATAAGGTTCAGGATAAGAGACTCATCAATGACATGGTTCTTTCCTTTGTTTACATTGCTTGAACGATAGTCTGCCTTAGTTCAGGATAAGAGACTCATCAATGACATGGTTCTTCCTTTGTTTACATTGCTTGAACGATAGTCTGCCTTAGTTCAGGATAAGAGACTCATCAATGACATGGCTTCCTGTTTCATTGTGAAAATAAGTCTGCCTTAATTCAGGATAAGAGACTCATCAATGACAGGGTTCCGCAAGGGATAAAATAACTCGCCAAACATAAATTACAAATATATAAAGCATCTCTAATGTTGTATATTATGTTGTTCCAGTTCCTGTATATTATGTTGTTCCAGTTCCTGTTGACAGAGATGTGATCATTGAATGTTGGAGTACATATGATGCGATATTAAGCAACATTGTGTTTACATACATGTGGAATAAACTTCCCAGAGAAGACACATCTCAGCCACAGTTGCGTCTTCCCATTTGAGAAGTCGTAAGTCTGTTAAAATACACTTCTTAAACAGTCTAAATTTTATATATATATATATATATATATATATATATATATATATATATATATATATATATATATATATATATATATA
This sequence comes from Cherax destructor, assembly GCA_009830355.1. Classification (NCBI taxonomy): domain Eukaryota; kingdom Metazoa; phylum Arthropoda; class Malacostraca; order Decapoda; family Parastacidae; genus Cherax; species Cherax destructor. The sequence continues at coordinate 20,118 of WNWK01015154.1, forward strand.
TATATATATATATAGTATCTATTGGTGGTGGTGCTAGCGGTAGTTGTGTGTGAGTGTGAGTGGACGCTGCCTGGAGTGGTGTGTGTGGGGGGGACGCTGTCTGAAGTGGTGTGTGTTGGGTGGACGCTGCATGGAATGGGTGTGTGGGGGGTGGACGCTGCCTGGAGTTGTTGTGTGGGGTGGACTCTGCATGGAGTGGTGTGTGTGGGGTGGACGTTGCTTGGAATGGTGTGTGTGGAGAGGACGCTGCCTGGAGAGGTGTGTGTGGAGTGGACGCTGCCTCTAGTGGTGTGTGTGGAGTGGACGCTGCCTGGAGTGGTTGTGTGTGGGGTGGACGCTTCCTGGACTGGTTGTGTTTGGGGTGGATGCTGCCTGGAGTGGTTGTGTGTGCGATGGACGCTGTCTTGAGTGGTGTGAGTGTGTGGTGAACGCTGCCTGGAGTGGTTATGTGTGGGGTGGACGCTGCCTGGATTGGTTGTGTGTGGGGTGGATGCGCCCTGGAGTGGTGTGTGTGGGGTGGACGCGGTCTGGAGTGGTGTGTGTGGGGTGGACGCGGTCTGGAGTGGTTGTGTGTAGGGTGGACGCTGCCTGGAATGGTGTGTGTGGGGCGGACGCTGCCTGGAGTGGTGTGTGGGGGGTGGACGCTGCCTGAAATGGTTGTGTGTGGTGGACGTTGCCTGGAATTGGTGTGTGTGGGGTGAACGCTGACTGGAGTGGTTGTGTGGGGTGGACGCTGCCTGGAGTGGTTGTGTGGGGTGGACGCTACCTGGAATGCGTGTGTGTGGGGTGGACGCTGCCTGGAGTGTTTGTGGGGGGTGGACGCTGCATGGAGTGGTTGTGGGTGGGGTGGACGCTGCCTGGAGTGGATGTGTGGGGGTGGAAGGTGCCTGGAATGGGTGTGTGGGGTGGACCCTGCCTGGAGTGGTTGAGAGGGGTGGACGCTGCATGGAATGGGTGTGTGTGGGGTGGACGCTGCCTGGAGTGGTTGTGTGGGGTGGGCGGTGCCTGGAGTGGTTGTGTGGGTGGACGCTGCCTGGAATGGGTGTGTGTTTGGGGTGGACGCTGTCTGGAGTGGTTGTGTGGGGTGGACGCTGCATGGAATGGGTGTGTGTGGGGTGGACGCTACCTGAAGTGGTTGTGTGAGGTGGATGCGTCCTGGAGTTGTGTGTTTGGTGGACGCGGCCTGGAGTGTTGTGTGTGGGTTGGACACTGCCTAGAGTGTGGGGTGGACACTGCCTGGACTGGTTGTGTGTGGGGTGGACGCTGCCTCGAGTGATGTATGTGGGGTGGACGCTGCATGTAATGGTTGTGTGGGGTGGACGCTACCTGGAGTGGTTGTGTGAGGTGGATGCGTCCTGGAGTGGTGTGTGTGGCGTAGACGCGGCCTGGAGTGTTGTGTGTGGGGTGGACGCTGGCTGGAGTGGATGTGTGTGGGGTGGACGTTGCCTGGAGTGGTTTGTGTGGGGCGGACGCTGCCTGGAGTGGTGTTTGTGGGGTGGACGCTGCCTGGAGTGGAGTGTGGGATGGACGCTGGCTGGAGTGGATGTGTGTGGGGTGGATGTTGCCTGGAGTGGTGTGTGTGGGGTGGATGTTGCCTGGAGTGGTGTGTGTGGGGCGGACGCTGCCTGGAGTGGTGTTTGTGGGGTGGACGCTGCCTGGAGTGGAGTGTGTGGGATGGACGCGGACTGGAGTGGTGTACGTGGAGTGGACGCTGCCTGGAGTGGTTGTGTGGGATGGACGCGGCCTGGAGTGGTGTGTGTGGGATGGACGCGGCTTGGAGTGGTTGTGTGTGGGGTGGACGCTGCCTGGTGTCGTTGTGTGTGGGGTGGACGCTGCTTGGAATGGGTGTGTGGGGTGGACCCTGCCTGGAGTGCTTGTGAGGGGTGGACGCTGCATGGAATGGGTGTGTGTTGGGTGGACGCTGCCTTGAGTGGTTGTGTTGGTTGGATACGTCCTGGAGTGGTGTGTGTGGGATGGACGCGGTCTGGAGTAGTGTGTTTGGGATGGACGCGGTCTGGAGTGGTTTATGTGGGGTGGACGCTGCTTGGAGTTTTTGTGTGTGGGATGGACCTGGCCTGGAGGGGTGTGTGTGGGATGGACGAGGACAGAAGTGGTAGTGTGTGTGGGGTGGACGCTGCCTGGAGTGGTTGTGGGGGGTGGACGCTGCCTGAAGCCTTTGGGACAAAAAAAAAAAAAAAAGTATTTTTGTGACTGTATTTCTTTCTCTACTATGAACAACAACTATGTGAAGTAATTGTAAAATACGAGACGATTAATAATCGTTTCTATCACTGTAACAGTGTTCATTGTAATAGTGTTCAGTGTAACAGTGTCCAGTGTAACAGTGTTCAGTGTAACAGTGTTCAGTGTAACAGTGTTCAGTGGACGTCTAACGAAGACCCATTGTGACCTCTGTTAATCCTGTATTTTTTACTCTTACTCTCACAGGATGAGCTTCGAGTACACATTATAATTATCATTATTATTAATAATAATATTACATTGTAAACTAAGTGCTAAACTCTCAAGGGTGACACGGCACGGCTGGGGGGCACAATAAACTAGCCGTTCAACGTCACATCTTAATCTCTTGAGGTTGACATATAGGGTGTAATGATAACATATATTTTTTATGGATTTTTTTCATATTATTTTTGAAAATTATGCGAAATATTAAAAAAATAAAGAAACAATGTGGTAAAGGGTTATCTTATTGTTTATTTCGACGTTTCAGGTCGGTCTTAAGGATTTTCTGACGTATCTCATTTTTTAGCTAAAAGTTACATGTAAATCATTGCAAAAACAGTTTATGTTTTCTTATTGAATACAATAATTTGATTCTCTTAGTATTCGAATAAACTGCTAATATAGCAGCAGTTTCGATAAAAACTGCGATAATTTACATACTATAAACCGCTCTAAATCGTGGAATTATGCAATCAAATAACGTTTTATACAATTTATTTTCTTATTTTTTTTCAATATTTCTTACATTTTTAAAACGTCGTATGAAGTGTACATGTCTTCCTCCCAGTGCTGCTGGCGGTGCAGTTTGTCTTAGCACCACCAGTGCTGCTGGCGGTGCAGTTTGTCTTAGTACCACCAGTGCTGCTGGCGGTGCAGTTTGTCTTAGCACCACCAGTACTGCTGGCGGTGCAGTTTGTCTTAGTACCACCAGTGCTGCTGGCGGTGCAGTGTGTTTACACCACCAGCTGACAGTACATGCATGGCTTCCATTGTTCACAGTTCACCACTCACATTAACTACAACTCCACTATAATCATTATCACTTTCACTCTCTACAGTTGCGGCCTGTGATCTGCCGCGTCACTTGGGGATAGTCCTAGCAACATCACCTGACCATGTCACATGGGGATAGTCCTAGCAACATCACCTGACCATGTCACTAGGGGCTAGTCCTAGCAACATCACCTGACCATGTCACTTGGGGATAGTCCTAGCAACATCACGTGACCATGTCACTAGGGGCTAGTCCTAGCAACATCACCTGACCATGTCACATGGGGATAGTCCTAGCAACATTACCTGACCATGTCACATGGGGATAGTCCTAGCAACATTACCTGACCATGTCACATGGGGATAGTCCTAGCAACATCACCTGACCATGTCACTAGGGGCTAGTCCTAGCAACATCACCTGACCATGTCACTAGGGGATAGTCCTAGCAACATCACCTGACCATGTCACTTGGGGATAGTCCTAGCAACATCACGTGACCATGTCACTTGGGGAGTCCTAGCAACATCACGTGACCATGTCACTTGGGGATAGTCCTAGCAACATCACCTGACCATGTCACTTGGGGATAGTCCTAGCAACATCACGTGACCATGTCACTTGGGGAGTCCTAGCAACATCACCTGACCGTGTCACTTTGGGATAGTCCTAGCAACATCACCTGACCATGTCATTTGGGAATAGTTATCTGGGAAATTCCATGTTTTGTGATAATGTTTAGTTAATTTACACTGTCACAAAGTAAGATATTTAAATAAACAAATAACCATACCAGAACCTGTAAGGAAAGTTGTGAGTCCCCGCTGATCACCCTGGACCATCCCAGTACCTTTTCCTGCACTATCCCAGTACCTTCTCATGGATCATTCCAGTACTCTCTCCTGGATTATCCCAGTACCCTCTCCTGGATCATCCCAGCACCCTCTCCAGGTTCATCCCAGCACCCTCTCCAGGTTCATCCCAGTACTCTCTCCTGGATCATCCCAGTACCTTCTGGATCATAACAGCACCCTCTCCAGGTTCATCCCAGTACCCTCTCCAGGTTCATCCCAGTACCCTCTCCTGGATCATCCCAGTACCTTCTGGATCATAACAGCACCCTCTCCAGGTTCATCCCAGTACTCTCTCCAGGTTCATCCCAGTACCCTCTCCAGGTTTATCCCAGTACCCTCTCCTGGATCATCCCAGTACCTTCTGGATCATCCTAGTACCCTCACAAGGTTCATCCCAGTATCCTCTCCACGTTCTTCCCAGTGCCCTCTCCTGGATCATCCCAGTACCTTCTGGATCATCCCAGTACCCACTACAGGTTCATCCCAGTACCCTCTCCCGGATCATCTCAGTACCTTGTGGCTCATCCTAGTATCCTCTCCCTCATCCTGTACCTAGTACCCTCCTAGTACACTCATCCCAGTACACTCTACTGGATCATGTCTGTTACATGTCTTGTAAGCTGGTAACGTGTCTGAGGTGACGGTACATAATACCACAACACACTTCTTCACTCGTCGATATACGCACAAACACAGTGTAAACAAACCCAGAGTTTCATTACATGTCAACGGAAGTGTAGTTGTATCTGGCTGACTGAGTTCTGCTCTTTACTTTTATTTTCTTCTTCTCAAAACCTTCGTCAACAACATGAGAATGTTCATAGCATCAGCTTCAGTTTTCAGCGCTGGTTTTCTGGTGAAATATAACTTCAGTCCGCTACTGTTATTGTCTCGTTGCTCCGAGGAATGTAGGTTTGATTTTCTTATAAAACTTAGCCTCATTTTTGTTATAGAATTATAAAGAACTGTAAAAAAAATGCAAACACTGATTTTTCGCACTTTTATGGTGTTTTTAAGCTTCTTGGTTATCTGCATAATGTTGCACTTTCAGTACATTCTCATCTACATTTAAATTTTCCTGCAAAGCATTTTTTCCTTATCATTCGAGAAAGACTAATGCAATAACCTATATAGTTTTAATGCTGTTTTTTTATATATATAGGTGCCCTTTGATCGAAGTTATATCCCTCTGCTAGATATCGTTATGTGTGATAACCTGAGCAAGCCTCTTCTGATCGTCTTCAAACTTTCATCACTGACGTAAACCACATACAAGATCTTTGGGATTGGTCGGAGTGTCCAGCTCCCAATTTGGTAATTTATTTTTTATATGAATTTGATAGTATTTTCCGTACAATATCATAACTGTTACTCTTCTAACCGGCTGAAATTATTAAACATATTTTATTAAACTTTAACTGAAAGTTAAAGTTTAACGACTTAAATCGTTAAACTTTTACATATCTTATGAAGTTTTACTTTTAGTCGGAGTTGCCAGTGTACAATCTTATTCCTTCCCTCCCACAAAGAAAATGGAATCACTGTATTCCATGCGTTAACTCAAGAATGCGCAATTCGATTGATATCAAACTTTGTTATGCTTTGTAAACTCTATTTTTTTTTTATCAATAAACATCTTGGCGACCTTATACATTTTCCAAATTACACTGTGAGTTTTACTGGAATTTCCATTAGCCGTTCAGAAAATCTTAACATTTTACATAAAACCTACAGCAAATATTATATATTAGGCTGAATTTGAATGATAAAATAAACACACACATACACACATTTTCTTGGACTGTAAGAAGGCGTTTGACACAGTTCCACACAAGAGATTAGTGCAGAAGCTGGAGGACCAGGCAGGGATAACAGGGAAGGCACTACAATGGATCAGGGAATACCTGTCAGGAAGACAACAGCGACTCATGGTACGTGGCGAGGTGTCAGAGTGGGCGCCGGTGACGAGCGGGGTTCCACAGGGGTCAGTCCTAGGATCGCTGCTGTTTGTGGTATTTGTGAACGACATGACGGAAGTAATAGACTCTGAAGTGTCCCTGTTTGCAGATGATGTAAAGTTGATGAGAAGAATTCAGTCGGACGAGGACCACGCAGAACTACTAAGGGATCTGGACAAGCTGCAGGCCTGGTCTAGCAAATGGCTCCTGGAGTTCAACCCCACCAAGTGCAAAGTCATGAAGATTGGGGAAGGGCAAAGAAGACTACAGACGGAGTACAGTCTATGGGGCCAGAGACTACAAACCTAACTCAAGGAAAATTATCTTGGGGTGAGTATAACACCAGGCACATCTCTTGAGGAGAACATCAACCAAATAACTGTTGCAGCATACGGGCGACTAGCAAACCTAAGAACAGCATTCCGACATCTTAATAAGGAGTCATTTAGGTCCCTGTACACTGTGTACGTTAGACCCATATTGGAGTATGCAGCGCCAGTTTGGAACCCTCTCCTAGCCAAGCATGTAAGGAAACTAGAGAAAGAATAAAGGTTTGCCAGAAGACTAGTCCCGGAGCTATGGGAAATCGACCTGACGACGGAAGACATGAGAGACAGGGTTGTTATGATAACGACATATAAAATACTGAGAGGAATCGACAAGGTGGACAGAGACAGGATGTTCCAGAGATGGGACACAGCAACAAGGGGTCACAGTTGGAAGTTGAAGACTCAGATGAATCACAGGGATGTTAGGAAGTATTTCTTCAGTCATAGAGTTATCAGGAAGTGGATTAGTCTGGGAAGTGAAGTAGTGGAGACAGGATCCATAAATAGCTTTAAGAAGAGGTATGATATAGCTCAAGGAGCGGGAAGAGGAATGGAATAGTGGCTAGTGAAGATGCGGGGCCAGAAGCTGTGAATCGACCCCTGCATCCACAACTAGATGAGTACAACTAGGTGAGTACACACACACGGGGACAGCTGGTGTGTGTGTGTACTCACCCGGCCGGGGATTAAAATACGGAAACTCAGTGTGTGAGGAGAGAGAATTGCCAACCAGGTCACGGGACACCATATAGAAGTTTGTGTTCTATATACTGTAACTACGCGCATCGTCGTGAATAATTCGTAACGTTAATATTAATTAATCATATGTTCATAATTCAAATGTTGAGTGTGGGTGGGTGTGGGCAGTCTCACACCGCGTACACTAGTGGGCAGTCTCACGCCGCGTACACTAGTGGGCAGTCTCACACCGCGTACACTAGTGGGCAGTCTCACACCGCGTACACTAGTGGGCAGTCTCACGCCGCGTACACTAGTGGGCAGTCTCACACCGCGTACACTAGTGGGCAGTCTCACGCCGCGTACACTAGTGGGCAGTCTCACACCGCGTACACTAGTGGGCAGTCTCACACCGCGTACACTAGTGGGCAGTCTCACACCGCGTACACTAGTGGGCAGTCTCACACCGCGTACACTAGTGGGCAGTCTCACACCGCGTACACTAGTGGGCAGTCTCACGCCGCGTATACTCTCAAGGTCAAGATCAAGTGAGTTTAGGTAAGACCCTGGTGGGGTGAGTGGGGATAGTGGAAAAGTAGGTTGGTGAGAGGAAGGTCATGACTGGAAAGGATAGTACCAGGGCTTAACCCAGTAGCTAAGGCGATCGTGGGTCAGAGACTGGTGTGGCGAGGAGGACGGGTGGGTTGGGTGGACGCCAAGATGAACAAGCGCAAGGTACCTCTGAAAGAGGTACACTCTTGTTTATGTTCCCTGCACAGTAATTCCTCGAGTCTTGCTCATGGTACGAAACTTAACGTTCTGTAGTATCTTTTGTTAACTTCTTAGATTTCCACATTCATCAACATTCATTTGTTAAAGAAAAATTAAGAAATGAGTAATATTAATTTAGTCAAATTATCTAACACAGACAGACAGTGTCTTTCTTTGCAGATGACACCCGAATTGGCACGACAGTGTCCTCCATCGAAGACGCCGCAAGACTCCAAGCGGACGTCAACCAAATCTTTAAAATGGCCACTCAAAACAATATGAAATTCAATGACGAGAAATTTCAACTACTCGGATATGGAAAACTTGAGGAAATTAAAACTGTATCAGTGTATACAACAAATTCTAACCATAACATAGAGCGAAAAAGTAATGCGAAGGACCTGGGAGTGATAATGTCAGAGAATCTTACCTTCAAAGATCACAACAATGTATCAAGCGTTTCTGATAGAAAAATGATACAATGGATAATGATAACCTTCAAAACTAGGGACGGCAAGCGCATGATGATTCCCTTCAAATTGCTTGTTATTTTTTATGCTGGAATACTGTTGTACACTAACTGCCCCCTTCAAGGCAGGCGAAATTGCTGACCTGGAGAGTGTACAAAGAACTTTCACAGCACACGTAAGTACGATAAGGCACCTAAATTACTTGGAACGGTTGAAGTCCCTTGATTTGTATTCCCAGGAACGCAGGCGAGAAAGATACATGATAATATACACTTGGAATATGCTAGAGAGATTGGTACAAAACTTGTACACGAAAATCACTCCCTATGAATGCAAAAGACTCGGCAAGAGATGCAGCATTCCCCCAATGAAAAGCAGGGGCAACACGAGTACACTGAGAGACAAGGCAATAAGTGTCACGGGCCCAAGACTGTTCAACTGCCCCCCTCCCAGCATACATAAGGGGGATTACCAATAGACCCCTTGTTGAATTCAAGAAGGCGCTGTACAGGCACTTAAAGTCAGTACCTGATCAGCTGGGTTGTGGTTCGTACGTCAGTTTGCGTGTGGCCAGAAGTAACAGCCTGGTTGATCAGACTCTGATCCACCACGAGGCCTGGTCTCAGACCGGGCCGTGGGTGCTTTGACCCCCGAAACCATTTCCAGTTATACTCCAAGTATTGTTATGACAGGACTTAAGCACCATATGTGAGCCTTGAGCAAATAAAAATGTAAATAAATTAATTTGCATGACTTATTCCCAGTAGTTTGAACAATAACGAGTTCAGATGACTTGTTAGGATGATTCCATTATACCAGTTACTTCATTGATGTTATGCTGTACGAACATGTACCAGAGTGATTGTAGGAATGAATAGCTCACATAAAGTGATGTTCTCGAGTAGGATACTGCCAGAGTGTAGATGCTGCTGGATGCCCGTCTTAGGGTATAATTCAGTGATTCCCATTCTTTTCACATCCAAGGATCCCTTTTACCCTTTTATTTAAATTAATTTCCCCAGGTTTTTGAAAGGTCTGTTGATTTCATTAACTAACAACGATCTCGTTTATCCACTTTTATATTTCAACTGACGGATATACCCACACCATTATGTAATTAAATCAATGACAGTATTAAAACAGTTTTACTTGTTTAATGAGATGGTTTATGCTGCTTTGTTGGCACTTTGTTCCAAATTCCAGGTTCAATAGCAGAGAGTTTTAAGCGTTGAACAGCTTCCATATTCATCCTGTTTTTATATTTTCATTTTATATAAAACAGCTGGGAGAAAACCTCCTCCCATATATACTATGTAGTTAGGAACGAAATTAAATGTCTTACTGCTCTGGATGACATTTTTTACATGCAGCCAAAAGTCTGATATGTTGTACTGAATGAAACTTGACCAGTGATGGATGGAGGTTTGGCAGGTTCGATTCGGCAGCCAATAAAATTAGACCAAAAGTTTAAAAATGCCTCTGAAAGCTGAACTATTTCTTTCGATTTGGAAACGACTTTGAGATTTTGAACTTAGCTCACGGACCCTCCAGTATTACCTTTGCGGACTCCCAGGGGTCCGAGGACCACAGGTTGGGAACCTCTGGTATAGAGGGTGTCTTCTTGTTCTCCACCAAGTGGAGCCAAGTGGAGCCAAGTGGAGCCAAGTGGAGCCAAGTGGGGGGTACTTTCACAAGGTTAGCCTTGTATACAGCAACGCCACCCACATCTCTCCGGCTCTGTTGGAATGCCAGGTCCACCAGGCCGGGTAAAGACAGAAGTCATCTTTCCTGGTTCTCAATTCTGTCCAGAAGTCGTAGATGAGACGGGGGAGGGAAGGGGGTAGGCAGTCCAATATAATGTTAGGAGAAAGGACAATGGTGGTATTAATGTGACAATTTATTGTGGCAAAGTTTCACACTCTAGGAACTTTGTCAAGCCGTTTGACAAGGCTCATGAAGAGCGAAACGTTGGCGCAATAAAATGTCACATTAGATGCACCAGTATCCTTTTACCTAAGATATTGGGGATAATACTTCCATTATTATTGATCGAAGATAATGTTGCAGAGTTAAGGTGAGACCACACACTTGTGTCTCGTGCCTGACCATCAGGTACGACCTGCAGCTGGAACTTATAGTCATCTGACCGAGGCCTTCCGCTGGCTTACCGGTCCACCCCTTTAAACATTATGGTTATAATTATAACTTTTTATCATTATTATTACGAATACAGGTAATACTGGCCTGTGACCTGGTCGTAATGGGTTCGAGCCAAACAAACTCAGCAGTAATATTTAACTTGTATTTCCTTCACCAAATGTTAATATACAGTTATGTACACTTATGTACACTATGTACAGGAGTTGAATATAAGTGTACCACACGGTGATAAAGGCAAAGACAGAAGCCAGAGATAGAGCACCGTTCTTCCCTCAGCTAGAGGCAAGTCTGGCAAATGTGAGTGAACCACGTCACCTCAGCACTTGGCTGGCTCGTCTATAATTGGTCAATGAACCAAGGTACTTATTTAACGATGGGTATCCTTACCGTTAAACCCATTGCACCTGGTTCGCTGGTTGGGAGGCAGCCTATATGGGAGTGAGTTCATACGCAGAATAAAGTGTATCGTATTCTTTGTATGCCACTATTATTACGAGCAGATACGAGATGCAACGTGATGCTGCTGGCATCCTGACGTCCTTACTGGAAATATTGACCAGGTGTTTCTTCATAGATATTTCGGTGTCTGATTTCACCCTTATAATATCTACCTCTTCTCCGGGTGCTAACATTCTTCCAGTTATTTTTACCACTGCTCCAGTATTAACATCATGCTGCCTAGAGACCATCATTTGTGTTTTCTTAGAAGGAAATGTAACCTGCCACAGTTTTCCCCAGGCTGATATAAATGAAAGCTGGTGATTGATGTGACTGAGAGCAGCTGGTATTTCCTCTCTCTCTCTCTCTCTCTCTCTCTCTCTCTCTCTCTCCCTTCCTCTCTCTAGCTCGGCCAATTCCTATAAAGGGGTGGACAAAGGCTGCAGCACTTTGTCTCTCTGGTTATAATGAGTGTATACAGGGAGATACACTTCTGTTTATTGTGTGAAGGTGTAGCAAGCAGCCGTGTGCTGTGTTTGCAGCCTTGCCGCTGTACCTGTTGCTGTGGGGACACAACATATAATGTGGTATTTTGCTCAGATCTGTGTAATAGAATACACAGGGCGCGGCACCCAGACCGTGGTGGGTTGTGGGTGTGTGGAGGCCTGGGTTGCGGGTGTGTGGAGGCCTGGGTTGCGGGTGTGTGGAGGCCTGGGTTGCGGGTGTGTGGAGGCCTGGGTTGCGGGTGTGTGGAGGCCTGGGTTGCGGGTGTGTGGAGGCCTGGTTTGCGGGTGTGTGGAGGCCTGGGTTGCGGGTGTGTTGAGGCCTGGGTTTTGCGACTTACCAATAACGGTGGGTCGCCGTCAGCGAAGCGTCGTCAGAGGGTCCTCCAGGCTGTCAGGAGCCCTCAAGCTCACCGCAAGTAGGGAATCAAATGTTGAGTGAGGAGGTGAATCAAGGCTGCTAGAGTGTGGAGCCTAGGAGGATCCTGAAGGTGGCATGAACGCGACATGAGAAGAGGAGGAATTATTGCTGTGTAGTCTCTTTGGTATGAGAACTGTGATCTGTTTGTGACACTGGAATTTTTATTATTGCAGAGAGAACTCAATCATATTTACATGCAATTTTGTATGAATCTGTGCTGAAAATCCCTATTAAATGAAAGAAACAATTGGCCGGAGATTTCGGGTTTCGAACCCACTGTCTTGCAATCCCTAACATTATACAGTGTATTAATCTTTTTAAAAAAACGGTTGATTTGTTTGCAATCATGTCATTACGATTTCTCGAACCAGTTAATCTGGTTATATCTTCAATAATGTTCTTATTTCCTCAGTTGTGTTGGGTGTTAAAAATAAACGGAACTCAGAGAGAGTTGGTGTTACACTACAACACAATACTGTCAACAGGAACAATGTGACCTCCATAATAAACGTGACATTTCGTGCACATTTTCACTCGCTGATGTGTGCACAATCTATGACTATAGCGAAAAGATATTCTTGGTTAAATGACTCACGAATTCGTAATGACACAATTGCAAACAAACCATACCACGGGTGGGGATTGAACTCGTGGTGAGTGAGTAGTAATTCTTACTTGGTGTTTTACGACTCACTCGCCACGAGTTCAATCTCCGTCCGTGGTATGGTTTATACTTGGTTACGTTAGCTTAAGTTAGGTTTGATTAGGTTAGGCTACATTAGGTTATTTTAGCTACTTGCATATTTTTTATGTATGGTATTCCGACAAAAAAAAAAAATAACTGATATAAAAGTAAGGCTTCCAAACACTCTGTGTTCGTTAGAGGATAAACTGCCACGCTGGATATAACATAGTTGTGTTTAACATTGGTGTTTCAAAGCAGGCAGTTTATTTTGTAGTATAATTGACACAATATAACTGTGCTGACCAGTCACTAGAGGGATAGTTCCACATAACATAAGAATATAAGAAAGAAGGAACACTGCAGCAGGCCTACTGGCCCATGCGAGGCAGGTCCAAGTCTCCCACCGGCTTAAGCACGGCTCGGCAACTGACCTAGTAGCACAAGCTTGTCAGGACCAACTCACACCCACCCGCACCCACTCATATATTTATCTAGCCTATTTTTAAAACTACACAACGTTTTAGCCTCTATAACTGTAATCGGGAGTTTGTTCCACTCATCGACAACTCTATTACCAAACCAGTGCTTTCCTATATCCTTCCTGAATCTGAATTTATCTAACTTAAAGCCATTGCTGCGAGTCCTGTCAATACTAGATATTTTTAGCACGCTATTTACATCCCCTTTATTTATTCCTGTTTTCCATTTATACACCTCATTCATATCCCCCCTAATTCTACGCCTTTCTAGAGAGTGCAGATTCAGGGCTCTCAGTCTATCCTCATAGGGAAGATTTCTGATATATGGGATCAACTTTGTCATCCTCCTCTGTACGTAACACTTCATAACACTTTGCACAAGCATTTGAACTGTTTAGGGTAAGACATATTTTCAGCAGTTAGTTATCTTTACACAGATAATCCACACATAGGAGAAAGTGCCAGCTATTTGTGTATTGTTCCAGTCACGATATTGTGTCTTTTTATTCTTCGCTATGTATCGTTATTTCCGAAACGTTTCGCCTACAGAGTTGACTTCTTTAGATGAGTACAGAGGTGACTAACATGAAGACAGCAGAAATAATCTAGACATAAAGATGATGTGGTCAGTCCATCAGCCTAGAAGTAATAGTTTTGAAGAGGTCAGTCCCTAAGAGCATGAGGAAATGTTCAGCTTCATAGTCTGGAACAGTGAAAGCTCCTTCCTCAATCTTCAGCTCCTTCATCGACCCAACAGTGAGTAATCTATCTGAGGGAACAGTCGCTTGCCAACTGGGCGATTAAGTTGAATCATCTGATCACAAGATGTATATGCCAAAAGAAAGAGCAGAAGAATCGTTTCGCACACCTGGCTGCGAGAGAGAGGAAATTAGCCCACTCTTCGTTCAGAGCTTACCACCACCGATTGGAATCCTCTTTACTAAGGTGATGATAATTGCTACGTGAACGCCTTCAATAAACAGTTCCATATCATCTAGCATAAGTACATCCCTCAACAGCAGTATGTAATGAACCCATCAGCAGTACTTTGGTTTTCGTTGCCGAGAGGCCGCTACTGCCAGGTACAATGCTAGAAGGTACAAGATGCATCTCACTACTTATAGGAGGGACCTTCACAAGCAAGCATAGAAGAACTCCAAAACTGAGCCGACTGTTGTGGGTGGCATCCTGGTGAATGCGACCCACAACAGTGAGGGGGCTGAAGCCAGAGAAGCCAGGACACAGGCCCTAGAAAATGAGGTAAATATGCTGAAGCGAGTTACAGGGCTATTGCCCAGAGGAGACATGGCACCTGAAGCAGGTACACCCCTATTAAAGGAGGAGCTCAATCGAAAGGAAGGAGACAAGACTTACGCTAACGCCCTATCAGACCACCAAGCAAGGCCGAGGACTGTAGGGAAAGAGCTACTAGGAGCAGGCATATCAGTAAGTGAGGGGGGAGAAGATGATATGTCCCATGGCACTATTGGTGCACCATGCCTGGAGTATACCTGGAGTATACCTGGAGTGAGTTCCATGGGTCAACGCCCCTGCGGCCCGGTCTGTGACCACGCCACATGTTGGATCAGAGCCTGATCAACCAGGCTGCTACTGCTGGCCGCACGCAAACATACGAACCACAGCCTGGCTGGTCAGGTACCGACTTTAGGTGTCTGTTCAGTGCCTGCTTGAAAACAGCCAGGGGTTTGTTGGTAATCCTCCTGATGTACGCTGGGAGGAAGTTGAACAATCTTGGGCCCCTGACACTTATTGTGTTGTCTCTCAACGTGCTAGTGGCACCCCTGCTCTTCATTGGGGGGATGTTACATCGCCTGCCGAGTCTTTTGCTTTCGTAGGTAGTGACTCTCGTGTGCAAGTTTGGTACTAATCCCTCGAGAATTTTCCATATGTATATAATAATGTATCTCTCCCGCCTGCGTTCTAGGGAGTACAGGTTTAGGAACTTCAAGCATTCCCAGTAATTGAGGTGGTTTATCGCAGTTATGTGTGCAGTGAAGGTTCTCTGCACATATTCTAGGTCAGCAATTTCACCTGCCTTTGAAAGGTGCAGTTAGTGTGCAGCAATATTCCTGCCTAGATAGAACAAGCGACCTGAAAAGCGTCAACATGGGCTTGGCATCCCTGGTTTTAAAGGTTCTCATTATCCATCCTGTCATTTTTCTAGCATATGCGATTGCTACGGTGTTATGGTCCCTGAAGGTGAGATCCTCTGACATGATTACTCCCAGGTCTTTGACATTAGTTTTTCGCTCTATCGTGTGGTTGGAATTTGTTTTGTACTCAGATGAGATTTTAATTTCCTCACGTTTTCCATATATGAGTAATTGAAATTTCTCATCATTGAACTTCATATTGTTTTCTGCAGCCCATTTAAAGATTTGGTTGATGTCTGCTTGGAGTCTTGCAGTGTCTTCAATGGTGGACACTGTCATGCAGATTCGGGTGTCATCTGCAAAGGAAGACACGGCACTGTGGCTGATATCCCTGTCTATGTCCGATATGAGGATGAGGAACAGGATGGGAGCGAGTACTGTGCCTTGTGGAACAGAGCTTTTCACTTTAGCCGCATCAGACTTTACTCTGTTGACTACTACTGTTTGTGTTCTACTTGTTAGGAAATTATAGAGCCATCTACCAACTTTTCCTGTTATTCCTTTATCACGCATTTTGTGTGCTATTACACCATGGTCCCACTTGTCAAAGACTTTTGCAAAGTCTGTGTATATAACTTCTGCATTCTGTTTGTCTTCTAGAGCATCCAGGACCTTGTCGTAGTGGTCCAGTAGTTGGGACAGACAGGAGCGACCTACTCTAAACCCATGCTGCCATGGGTTGTGTAATTGATGGGTATCTAGATGATGGCGATATTGCTTCTTAGAACCCTTTCAAAGATTTTTATGATATGGGACGTTAGCGCTATTGGTCTGTAGTTCTTTGCCATTGCTTTACTGCCCTCTTTGTGGAGTGGGGGTATGTCTGTTGTTTTTAGGAACTGCGGGACGACCCCAGTGTCCATGTTCCCTCTCCATAGGATGTTAAAAGAAGTTCTTGATGAACACGGAGTTCCATGAGTCTGGGCCTGGAGCGGAGTGCATGGGCATGTCATTTATTGCCTTTTCGAAGTCATTTTGCGTCAGGGTAATGTCAGATAGGCTTGCGTCTACCAAGTTCTGTGGCACTCTCATAAAAAAATTATTTAGGTCTTCGACTTTCAGTCTGGTTAGCGGCTCGCTAAAAACTGAGTCATACTGGGACTCTAGTAACTCACTCATTTCCTTGCTGTCATCTGTGTAGGACCCATCCCGTTTAAGTAGGGGCCCCCCAATACTGGATGTTGTTCTCGACTTTGATTTAGCATAAGAAAAGAAATACTTTGGGTTTCTTTCAGTTTAATTTATGGCTTTTAGTTCTTCCCGCGTTTCTTGATTCCTGTAAGATTCCTTTAGTTTTAATTCGATGTTTGCTATTTCTCTGACCAGTGTCTCCCTACGTATTTCATATATATTGGCCTCTTGCAGCCGCTCCGTTATTCTTTGCCTTCGCCTGTATAGGGAGCGCCTCTCTCTTTCTAGTTTACATCTTCTCCTCCTTTCCTTAAGGGAATTTGCCTTGAGCAAACCTCAAGTGCCACAGAGTTAATTTGTTCTAGACATAAGTTTAGATCTGTGATGCTTAGACTATCTTCCCAGTTTATGATCTGAGTATATTGTTTTTGATATGATGACATTTCGTATCAGATCATCATTGTTGGTGAAGATGAGGTCCAGCGTATTCTCTAGTCTTGTAGGCTCTATTATTTGCTGGTTTAAGGTGAATTTGGTGCAGAGATTTAAAAGTTCATGTGTGTGCGAGTTTTCATCTGAGCTGCCTCCTGGTGTTATCTCTGCTACCACATTGTTTGCAATATTCCTCAATTTTAGGTGCCTTAGGTTGAAATCCCCCTGGAGCAAGATGTTGGGGGCAGGAGCTGGAAGATTTTCCAGACAGTGGTCAATTTTCAGAAGCTGTTCCTGGAATTGTTGAGACGTTGCATCCGGAGGCTTGTATACAACTAAGATGACCAGGTTTTGATTCTCGATCTTTACTGCTAATACTTCAACTATATCATTTGAGGCATTTAGTAGTTCTGAACATATAAGTGACTCTGTGTATACCAAGAGTTACAGGAAAAATTAAGGGAGACAATGGCTATGTACAAACGGGACCGAGAGACACAGAGGGAAAGGCAATGGGTGGAATAGAGTGGGAAGTCAGTTTTTATTCATGAGCTTCAGGAGAGTGAAGGGAGGACACATAATGAAAGGTGGGGGAAAGAAAAACAGGAGATTGAAAACATCATTGAAGAAATAAATGAGGATAACATGACTGAGACAGTAAATTTTCAGAGAATAGGAGAGTAAATGAAGGGGAGAAATCGGCCAGTCAATCTGATTTTCAAGACAGAAATTGTGTGGAACAGAGTCCTGTAAGAGAAACCACAGCTGAAGGAATCATCAACAAACAAGAGAGTGTTCTTAGACCGCGACAGAACAAGAACAGAACTACATCAGCTAAGGGAGAAGACACAGAAAAGAAAGGGGCTAGGGTGTGAGACAAGGACAGAGTCAGCAGAGGAGAACCAGAGCCAGGCAGAGCAACAAATGTAAGTACACACAAAACCACCCTCAGAACCCCACAGCCAAACACGCTATCACAACACAAAACACAATCCACACTTATAGCCCCCACCCCACTCTATACTGTAGAATCCCAGAGCACACATCCAAGTTCTCCCACCCCAAAAATCCCAGAGAATACAGTGTTGGAGAGGAAACTGAAGGTATGGTACACCACCGCTGATATAATAATGAATAAGTGGGAAGAGTGGAACGAGAAAATCAAAGAGGCATCACCGGGAAGACATGATAGAGTCATGGTACATGACAAAGAGTCAGAGTGGGCGCCTGTGATGAGCGGGGTTCCACTGGGGTCAGTCCTAGGACCAGTGCTGTTTCTGGTATATGTGAACGACATAATGGAAGGAATAGACTCAGAATCGTCCTTGTTTGCAGATGATGCGAAGTTGATGTGAGGAATTCAATCGGATGAGGGCCAGACAGAACTACAAAGGGATTGGACAGGCTGCAGGCCGGTCCAGAAACTAGTTCCTGGAGTTCAACCCCACCAAGTGCATAATCATGAAGATTGGGGAAGGGTAAAGAAGACCGCAGACAGAGTACAGTCTACGGGGCCAGGATCTTGGGGGAGTATATCACCGGGCACATCTCCTGAGGAACACTTTAACCAAATAACTGCTGCAGCATATGGGCGCCTAGCAAACCTAAGAATAGTATTCCGATCTCAATAAGGAATCGTTCAGGACCCTGTACACCGTGTATGTCAGGCCTATATTGGAATATGCACCACCAGTTTGGAACCCACACAGAGCCAAGCACGCACGGAAATTAGAGAATGTGCAAAGGTTTGCAACAACAATAGTCCCGGAGCTAAGGGACATGTCCTACGAGAAGAGGTTAAGGAAAATCGACCTGACGAGACACTGGAGGACAGGAGAGATGGGGGCATATTATAACGACATTTAAAATAATGAGAGGAATTGACAAGGTGGATAGAGACAGGATGT
Organism: Cherax destructor; assembly: GCA_009830355.1. Classification (NCBI taxonomy): domain Eukaryota; kingdom Metazoa; phylum Arthropoda; class Malacostraca; order Decapoda; family Parastacidae; genus Cherax; species Cherax destructor. The sequence continues at coordinate 38,748 of WNWK01015154.1, forward strand.
TCCAAAGATGGGACACAGAAACAAAGGGTCTCAATTGGAAGGTGAAGACTCAGGTGAGTCAAAAAGATGTTAGGAAGTATTTCTTTAGCCATAGAGTTGTCAGGAAGTGGAATAGTCTGGCAAGTGATGTAGTGGAGGCAGTAACCATACATAGTTTTAAAACGAGGTTTGATAAAGCTCATGGAGCATGGAGAGAGATGACCAAGTAGCAAATATTGAAGAGGCGGGGCCAGGAGCTACGATACGACCCCTGCAACCACAAATAGGTGAGTACAATTAGGTGAATACACACACAGCACACACACTCACACACAACACACACCCACACAAACAAACACACAAACAGCACTCACACACACATTCACACATGAACAACACACACACACACCATGATACCTAGCCCATTAAAATAAAAAATGGGGGCCCAGAGGGAAAATCGAAGACTCCGGGGATCAGAGGAAGATTGGCCTGGAAGGGAAGAATGGATGGAAGAGCAATGTAAAATGATGGAACAAGAGTGGGGATGCAAACTAGGCGATGAAGTAAATATGCTGAAGCGAGTTACAGGGCCAGTCCCAGGAAGGGACATGGCATCTGGAATAGGTACACCAATATTAAATGAGAGGCCCAATGGAAAGGATGGAGACAAGGCTTATACTAAGGCCCTATCAGACTAAGCAAGGCTGAGGAATGAAGGGGGCGAGATGTCAAGCGCTGTGACATCAGTAAATAAGGGGACTGCAGGTAAAGAAGATGACAGGTTCCATGCAAAGGCATAACCAGGCCACCAAGAACCACAGGAAATAACAAGGGAGTCAATAGATATGTACAAACGGGACCCAAAGATACGGAGGGAAAGGCAGTGGCAGGAGGAGAGGGAAAGGTCAGTCTTTATTCATGGGATTCAGGAAAGTAAAGGGAGGACATACAACGAAAGAAGTAAAAAGAAAAACAAGGGATTGAAAAGATCATCAAAGAAATAGGTGAGAAGGGCATGACTGAGATAATAAATGTTCAGAGAATAGGGAGGTACTCGAGGGCGAGAAATCGGCTTGTCAAACTAATGTTCAAGACAGAAACAGTCAGGAAGAGGATCCTGCAGTAGAAATCACGGTTGAAGGAATCATTAACATACAGGAGGTTTTTCCAAAACCATGACAGAACGAGAACATAACGACAGCAGCTGAGGGAGAGGACTCAGAAACAAAAGGGACTTGAAAGAGAGACAAGGACAGAGTCAGCAGAGAACAACCAGAGCTGGCAGAGCAACAAGCACATACACCAACAGAACCACCCTCAGAACCCTGCAGCCAAGCATATTATCCCAATATGAACCCCAGTTCACACTCAGCCCCTGACCCACACTCTGCAGTAGAATTCCATAGCACCCTGCCAGATCCCCCACTTCCCCAACGCCCAAAGACTCCCAGAATACAATGTAGGAGAGGAAACTGAAGGTATGGTACACCAACGCTGATGGAATAACGAACAAGCTTGAGAAGTGGCACGAAAAAGTAAAAAAGGCAGCACCAGACATCATAGCTCTCACAGAAACTAAACTCAAGGGTATGATAACAGATGCCATCTTTCCAATTGGGTATCAGATCCTGAGGAAAAACAGAGGAAACAGACGGGGTAGAGGAATGGCACTGCTCATCAAAAACCAATGGGATTTTAAGGAGCTGGAGACAGGAGAAGACGGAGACTACATAATAGGAACACTTCAGTCTGGAGGTCCATAGGTGGTAATTGCAGTGATGTATATTCCACCCCAGAATAGAAGGAGGCCAAGACAAGAATATGATGAGAGTAACAGAGAGATGGTTGACACACTGGCTGAAGTGGACAGAAGGGGCCATGAACTTCAGTTACAAAGAAACTGGCTGGGAAAACCTGGAGCTACATGGGATCCCAGAAACTTAGACGGCTAAGATGATGGAAGTAGTGGTGGAAAACCTCATGCATCAACACGTTAGGGAGACTACCGGAGAGAGAGGAGAGGACGAATCAGTCAGACTGTACCTAGTATTCACCTTGAGTAGTGCAGATATTGAGTACATCACATACGAAATGCCCCTCGGAGCCAGTGATCACGTGGCTCTGAGTTTTGAATACATAGTAGAGTTACAAGTGGAAAAGAAACAGGAAAGGCAGGGTGAATGAAGCCAAACTACAAGAGAGCTGACTACACAGGCATGAGGAACTTCCTGTATGAAGTTCAGTGGGACAGAGAACTGGCTGGGAAACAGTACCTCGTCAAACCTTAAAAGCTAGATTTATGGGACCCATGCAAATAATAAGTAAAATCTTGATAAACCCACGAAAAGTAAAATTTACTACATAAATCAGATTAAAATATTTAACAGCCCACATAAAGTCCCAGTAATAACTCTGTCCTCTGCCTCTGTAGCCGACCCTGATTCCTTGCACAACATTACAGAAATTCAAGTTAAGCTTCCTAATTCTGTCCTCAAGAACCCTAGCCCTTTAATGTTGGGGCTGTCTAAAAAATCAAATAATAAGTTTAACTGCACTCTTACAAACTTACCCTGACATTTTTTTCGGATGTCCCGAGAAAATGTACCCTGGGATATCATGATGTAGACGTCAGAAACACTAAGCCTATTAAACTCTCCCCCTACAGAGCTAATCCTGAAAAACAGAGGCTATTTTAAGAGGCGGTAGCATTTCTGTTAGAGCAAGGATTAGTGGAGGAGTCATGCAGTCCGTGGGCTTCACCAAGCATCCTTGTTAAGAGGTGAATGAGGATGACGTAGTGGACTTTGTGGGTAAGGCTTCTTTTGTTACCAAACTATACCTCCTTAAAAGTTACTATCAGGTACTTTTGACAGTTAAGGCGAAGGAAATCTCTGCCTTCGTAATTCCAGGTCATTATCAATATACAGTGACCCTATTTGGAGTGCGGAACTAGCTGGCAACGTTCCAGAAGCTGATCCATCAGGCTATTAAAGGACTTGAAGGCACGGCAGCTTATCTGAACAATGTAGTGGTAGTTTCCAATACGTGGGACCAACATGTGTCCCGACTTAAAGTTCTCCATGAGAAGTTTAAGAGTTTCCAGTTAACTGTTAATTTGTGTAAGTCATCCTTTGGCCAGTCTACTATCACTTTTTTGGGTCATGAAGTTGGTAATGGTAAAGTAGCCCATAAGTTTGCTAAAATTCTTGCTGTTACGATCAGGGCTTCATTTATGAGCCTGTTTTGGCCCCCTCGTAACAACATGTCGACTCAGGCTCTATTCTAATTGTTCTTTAGAAAATAGCCACCTTTTATTTATAATGGGATTATTAGATTGATCCAACTTAGTAAAAGTTATGCCCTTTAATACATACATAAATACTTAGAGTATGTTACAAAGTTCTCTTTCAGTGTAAAACAAAGATACACTATAAAAGAGTAGCAACTGATATAGTCTCAATAACGACACAGGTATATTAGATATCAGTCACGACTAAGTAATATTCCTTGAGTTGGGAATTTGTATTAAGGCTGAGAGCCTGGATCAACTCATAAGAGAGTATATGATCATCAAGAGAGCGAATCTACTCCCAACCAGGAGGGTGTGTGAACCTACTGCCAATACCACGGTGTGGTAAGCTCAGTTAGGTCGGTCACGTGACAGAGGGGGAGGCCGGCTGGTACGTAAACAAGTAACCGGGAGTATGACTAGTGGTCTCCCACTACATGACCGGCACAGTAAACTTAACATTGTAAAACATAAAATTACAATGTAACCTCCTACCTAAAACATAGCTAAATCAAATAATAGTATAAAGTAAGACATTTTCGTTTTAGCTAATAACGGAAATATCTCCAATATACCATTATGATAAAAATACACACAATATAAAATATTGGCCAAGGGTATACCCGTAACACCTCCCCCTCACGACCACAGGTCGCACCAAACAGAATATCAGAAGCCAAAAAACTCCTACATATAGTAAAATTACTGGACTATGAACACAATAATGATAAAGATTTTAGAAACCTCTTACTTGATGTCCAAATTTATCTCGCATTACACAGGAGATACTCTCATTTAACATATAAACAAAACCAAAGTACTACTGCGTCTCCATTTTTGATAAATATTTCTTCTCTGTACAAGGGCAGTGTAGTTAACAGTGCGGGGACTCCATACAACGCCAGGTTAATGTTGTGATGGTACAGGCATCGCCGATATAGCAGCCAGGCATAACTTGCTTTTGTAAATGGAGAATAATAGAAGGCAGCAGTAAAGAGGTGATAATCCTATGCTAGCAGCTGGAGTGGCTTCAAGGTGTATAACTGAAGAGTGGTCATGACACTCCACCTTAGCTCAACACTCCGCATCATCAGTCTAGCTAACACGTAACCTCATAACTGTTGAAATACAAAAACAACATTAAACATGAGAATACGTATATAGATAAATAAATGGACTAATAAGAAGTTACTCTATGGAACTAACCAGCAAGTACTTTAGTAACTTTACTTTTAAATTCTCAATTACAATCAAGGACGCAACAAAGCGTCAGCTTATGATATAAGTTGAACGTATAGACAAAAAACATGGTTTGTGTGTAGGAAGGGGGGGGAGTCACTCGACCGCTCAGGTCGGATGGACATCAACTCGATTTCAACAAAGTAAAGTACAAACTTAAAGACCACACAAGAGCAGTCACCAACAGACAAGCTCTTGGACCTCGACCATGAGGAAACGTTTACTGACAGACAACACAACACTACGAGGGAGGTGCACTTGTAGCACCAGTACCTGTCCATATACCAAGTGGAAGAAAACTAACCAGAATCTGAGTGAAGACTGGACCTCCACCAGCTCTACGAGAAGGAGCGGGATTCCTTCTGCAACTATCATGAACAGGTCAAACAATTCCTGCAAGGCGAGACAACGAAGGAACTGACCAGCATGTTTCCACTCAGCTCACTTTATAGAAATCAAACGATTGTTAAGTACATTCTAGTAGCCCTGCAGAGCTAGTGCAATTATGAGCACCTGGAGGAATAAGTGAGTCTTATATTAACCTACATTAGACAAAAGTACTGCCTTGACAGATATACAGTCAAGGATGCATCATCATCTCCAACCTAGTCAAGTTTGGTGACCGGCTTAGACAATAAGCCTCAACATCATGGAAAATTTTGAACAATGGTAGAACGTTGAAACACTGACAACGGACCGCTATCCACCACATCTTGTTAAACTCACAGTGCAGAAACGGCAGAAGTCTTACGTCAGACTCAGGATTACCATAGCTGAGTCTTGCTAGCATCATAGACGAATAATGTCGCCCAGTCAACACCAGCATTTTCCTCTAGAGCACCGAAGTAGTGAGTGGGCCGGTAGTGGAGCTCACCACACTGTCCGAGATCAGAAAAGAAGAGAGGTTGTGACACCTCAGACATTCCTCTTGAAATTCTTTCCAATAATAATTTTCTAAATAGCAACCGTTTGCTAAACACTAAAAGCTGACACCAGCAGATACATGATGAAATATAAATAACACTAGATCAGTCAAAACACTATCAGTGAAGACTGAAGTCGGCGAGGAAAAGCTGACACAGTAGATACATCATGAACATATAATTAATAAATTGTTCAATCAAAACACTATCTCGATGAAGTTTTACTTTGAGTCAGAGAAACAGTCAGGTGGATTTGAACAGTTGACTAACCATCAACTGCCGAAGCTTTTTTACAAACAGGCCACAAAATGTGGGCCAGACACTGTTGAACAGTGGCGTACGGCAACCAAGAACACGGCGCCAACACAGCGATGAACACAGACGAGGGTGATGACGAAACAAATGGAAGATGAACCCAGGTGGGGGCAGCGTTGCTTCACACAAACGCGCCTCACCTTAATCTTCTGAAACCTTTATGCACGTGGGATACAGCCATTTTCTACTCAGAGACTCACCATAACAATCTGGCGGGATTACCAGCAGACCTCTGCTCAGGGACTAGCTTGGTTCAGGCTAGTATGTCAGAAGGGCGCTGACTATACCATGACACCTCCACCAGTGTCATCCGCACCAGACTACAAGGCAAAACCGTCAATCAAGTTCTGCTCCAATACTCACCAGTTTAGTGGGAAAATAAGCAGACGTCTGCCAGGGACTAGCTTATTAAACAGGGGCTGTGTGTCAAAAGTATACCAACTTTTGCTCAGGGACTAGCTTGTAATATAGAGGCTAGTGTGTCAGAAGTATATGCTGACTCCTGCTCAGGACTAACTTGTACTATAGAGGCTAGTGTGTCAAAGGGACCAAATTCTGCTCAGGGACTAGCTTGAGCATAGAGGCTAGTGTGTCAGGAGGCGAAGGCAGGTTCCTGCTCAGGGACTAGTTTGTACTATAGAGGCTAGTGTGTCCCGAAGTATACAAACTTCTGCTCAGGACTAGCTTGAGCAGAGACAGGTGCAGGAAGCATGCAGAAAACACTAATGCTGGGAGTGAAACCTATACTCAGGTATCATAAACAACGTCTTGAAGTAAATAGAAGAATCTGACTCTTCCTAGGCTGTCGCGTCTCTTACATTCATGTCAGTCACTGGACATGAACACTCCAAAATGACTTCTTCCAGGCGACGAAGGAGTTCCATGAGATACTCAAAAATGCAGCAGCACGAGACACGTGGCGAGAAAACTCAGTTTCAAAGCATGTCTAAGGTTCAGACGAGCCGCTTCTCTAAGCGTCCTCATAACTGAGTCACAACAGAAGCTGCTGAAGCAACGATTCGACAATAAGAGACAGGAAAACAATCCGCTCACACATGAGGGAAAGCAATACGAAAAAAAACACATGTCGCTTGCCATAAGTTCCTTTGTATGTCCGACTCAAACAGTGACTTCTCCGGCATAAACATCCTGTCAAGAGCTACTGTTAATCTCTCGTGACAGTTTGACATTCTTTTACTACTTCCTTAGGGAAAATTTTTGAAGAATTCTATAAGTATCACCCGTGACTAACATGTCACTCGTGACTTGTGTCACCTGACCCTCTCTCCAAGAGTAGCTCTTCAGATTTTTCCTCATCTCCACTGAACACTGTTTCCAGAGGACCAGAGGGATAATCTCATACCACACACTGTTTCCATAAAAGCTTGAAAAATATGAGTTTTGCTTTCATATTAGCTTTTAAGTCTGCAATACAGACAATAAGAACAATAGCTCTACAAAGATTTCTATATGCAGAAATCGCACAGAGGCACCAGCATTAACAGCTAGAACAGTAGCTGAACTAACAATGCCAACAGCAAGGCTGCAGAACAGAATAATGAAGTCCACATTAATCTGCAGTGAACATTAAGGAACTTGAGAGAGTAGGTTCTGTTCCAAAATGTCATAACTAACTGTCATCCTTCCAATATACCAACTAGAATGATATGCTTTATCCCAGGACCGCAGTGACTCAAAAATGACAATGTTCTTGGCCTTAATACTAAGGGCGAAAACAACAACACCAACGTGCTAACTCCGTCATGGATACTCGGAAACTAGGTTACAGGTACTGCGAGGAATGTCCAACAACAGAGAGGGAGACAAATCAATCACCAGAGCTCCAACTGTAAAGGGAGACATCACCAAGAACTCGCCAAATTCAACTTTCACTCTAACCCACAATGGTGTCATTGCAAAAGCAAGGGAAAGAGACAGTTACTTATACCCTGTGGTTGCTTATCTTCAGGGTGAGAGGTGAGAGCCAAACATCAGTAGCCATCATTGTCGGGAGACAAACACAGCAAACTTCCCATTCTAGAAACTTCTGTACAGACTGCTCAAATATTAAGTTGAGACCTAGCTCCCCTATGTTTTAGAACGACTGCAGGAAAAGTACACTAAGCCTCAGATGATCCTGACATTATAAAAAATAGTTCATAACTAAACTGGATTATATTTCTCAAGAGAATCCAGATCATATCTCCTTTTACCTTGGATCAAACATCCTGACAGGCCCTTCATTTGTTACGATCAGGGCTTCATTTATGAGCCTGTTTTGGCCCCCTCGTAACAACATTGACTCCCGGCTCCCCTTCTAAGTTCCTTAGGAAAAAAAGCCAAATTTTATTTATAATGGGATTTTAGGGTTTGGGTCCAACTTAAAAAGTTATCCCTTTAATACATACATAAATACTTAGAGTATTATAAAAGTTCCTTTCTTGTAAAACAAAGATAAGCACATAAAAGAGAAACCGATATAGTCTCAATAACGACAAGGATATTAGATATCAGTCACGACGAATATTCCTGAGTTAATTTGTATTGGCTGAGAGCCTGGATCAAAATCATAAGAGAGTATATATATAAGAGAGGGAATCTACTCCCAACCAGGAGGGTGAACTCACGAATAACTTTAAATTCAAATTCATGACAGAGGGGAGCCGGGCATTTTAAACAAAAACCGGGAGTATGACGGGTTCCCACACATGACCGGCACAGAAAACTTTCATTGTAAAACATAAAATTCAATGGAACCTACCTAAAAATAATAAATTCAAATAATAGAAGTAAGACATTTTCTTTAGCCAATAACGGAAAAATTCCAATATACCAATTATGATAAAAAAAAACACAAATAAAAAATATTAAGGGTATACCTGAACACTTCCATTAAGAATTACCCATTACCTCATGATAGGAAATCCCTCCAGTGTTTCTTTTGGGAAGGCTTTAAAGGGTTTCTGAAAAAACTTGAGATGCTGCCCCCTTTTAAATTTTTCCCCCCCCAAGGGAAAAAAAGGGCCCCCAATGACCCCAGAAACAAGAATCATTTAACAAAACCAAAAAGGGTTTGAACAGCACCCATTCTCCTTGCCCCCTGATTTTTCAAACCCTTTTTATTACAGGTTGATGCAACTGGCCCGGGGGGGCAGTTCTCCTACAAAATCTGGGGAAAACTGGTTTCCAGCCCCGTGGTTCCTTTTTGCCAAGATCAAAATTTTTACCAAAGGGGAAGCCACCAAGAGAAAGAAATTTTCCTGAAAATTGGAACATTTTGAGGTCTTGAGGGGGTTTGTCCCAAATGGGGCACAGTCTACAGGATCAAATCCCCTTGTCTACCTCAACACCATGAAAAAACCCCAAAAAAGTCTTTTGGGTGGAGTCTCAGACTGCAACCCTTTTAACATTAGAGTTAAAAAACCAGCAAAAAAATTTTTTGGGATTCATTTTCCTTTTTTTAAATTTTGGGTTAGGATGTCCTGGGGACCAAGGGGAGCTGTTTTTCCCCCTTTTTATAAATATATTTTTAATGATAATGTTTTTTTACTGAGGACATTTCTTTGGGCAAGGTGTCTGCAAAAAAGAGCCCTACGTCGCGTCTCCTTACAAAGAGTTTGACTTGAGTCCGGAAAAAGCCGTATCTAATGAGTTGGATGTTTGAGGGGGAAAGGCGTTCCTTTTTTGTTCAGTGCTATCTAGGCATGCTACCCATGGAGGAAAGTGCCCCCTATTGGGGTTTTGGGGGGGGGGGATGAAAAGAGTTATAATTTTTTTGGGATATGTCACACTTTCCCTATAGGCTGCCTCCCAACCAGTGAACCGGGGGCTAAAGGGGTTTCATCGATGGGTACCCCTCGTTAAACAGTACCTTTCATTGACCACCTTCGGCTTGCCAAAACCGAAGCAACATGGTTCACTTGGAAATGGCAGACTTCCACCCTTTTGGGGAGACGGACACCTCCTCGGTTTGTTTCCATCGCCACTATGGGGAACTTATTATTATCCTGTATAATTGTACATATGTACATATTATATAGTTGGGGAACAAAACACATTATAGTTTACTGCTGAGTTTATTTGCCCAATTCCTTTGACTAGATCAAAAAGATTTATTACCTGTTTGAATAAGAGGGTTAATCAACCTAACGACACTGGAGGACAAGGATTGGGGGGACATGATAACAAATTAAAAACTGAGAGGAATTGACAAGGGGAAGGTAATTTTTTGAGATGGGCCCGAACAAGGGGAAAAAGAAATTTTAAAAACCCGATGATTGGGGGGCTAGGAAGATTTGCACCTTCAGTTTTCAGG